>JAUELC010153070.1:0-11246 GCA_031471745.1 Cryptochiton stelleri
GTGTTGTACTGCTGGCACTCCTTCGATGTACTGCAAAGCTTCAAGTCACCCAGTGAACCACAAGTACATGATCGCGGGTGGTGTTTTTCGAGGTTTCCTCCCGGTTTTACACCGTATTTAGTAAAGCAGAGAAAGAAGTGGACAATCCGTCGTCATATAAGTGAATTATCCTTGAGTAAGACGTTAAACACAAATCGAACAAACAAACAAATCATGCTATATTCCTGTTTGTAAACAAGGTTTGATGTTTATTAGATAGACGCAGACTTCTATATTTTTATACTTATTAAAAATCCGATTTTTGTACTTTGTGTTGTTCCGCTAACTAGGTATCTTAATACGGGAAAAAACTTAGTTGTTGTCTTGTGATTAGCCGGCCAACCATAACAAAATTGATGGCATATTACTAAATCAAAAGAAAAGGGATTAACGCGGCTGATATTAAATATAAAAACATTATTCAGCTGAGGTTTTAGGGTATGTCAGCATTGATATAATTTGATTGCGTAACTATCATACAGTCTCCATACCTGCAGGAAAAGGTAACGTAAGTGACAAAAAAAAACATATGTCCGTTTATAGCATGCAGGAATGAATATGGCAGAAATGAAGCGTTTTGTATACAAGCATTTTCCTCTGGGAAACCAGAAGTTTACCATGTTAAACAATATTTCATCCTGTATTTTTACATTTCTAAAAGGCCACAAAAACAACCGATATTGACATCTATATTGACATATGTACTGAGGCCCAAATACGACTTTTACCATTTATTTACTTTAATTATAATTGCAATACTTTTCACCTGGGGGGGAAATATTATCACCTATGTGAAAATATTATCATCTGGGTGAAAATACTTTTTACCTGGGTGAGAATATTTTCACCCAGGTGAAAAGTCACGTCCAATGCCTCGCTAAAGGCATCGGATGGCGGGGTATATCGTTCATGGTGTACACAGTTTGTGACAACAAAGAATTTGTTCTACATATTTGACAAACAAAAGAGCAAACTTACCTCATCAAAGTTTGTCTCGCCATCTTCTGTTGATTCTGCCCTCTGGTTAATGACAACATGTTCCGAGCATAATCATGCTGTCTTTGCTTAGCACTGGAGGAATATTAATTTTCCAACAGAGCAAAACACTTAAGCATTTTGTGGTTTGTGTTGTAGTATGGCTATTTACTGTTTGAGTACATCGCCGATCAATAAGTTAAATACCCGGCGTTAAACACCAATCAATCAATCAATCTGTTGATACTACTGAGACAGATTGAGGATTTATCTATCACGTGACTTTCACCCAGGTGAAATATATTACCACCCAGGTGAAAATATTATCACCCAGGTGAAAAGTATTTTCATCCAGGTGATAATATTTTCACCAAGGTGAAAATTAATGAAATTATATAAGTATGAAAAAAGTGAAAAGTCGTATTTGGGCGACCGTATTTATGGGTCAACGTTCCAGAACCTGTTCCCTTGTACTGAGCACTTAAATATTTCTATTGCATGAAAATGCATTGAATTCTTATCTGTTCAAGGTACCAATATATGGAATAAAGTCACCATGGAAGCCACTTGGCTGCTTTATGATTCTCCAAACATTGATAGTTCTAATCTGATTCACTGACCATTGATGCATTTATAATGTCACGATCACTACTCTTCGTCGACGATGGTTAAAAGTCAGTGTGTGACCAAGACAATGAGGGAACAATGACAATTTCTTCATTAAACACAACTCGTATACAGGGTGTTGGTTCTCAAGTATTCGTGTCCCTGGTAAGTTTGGTAACTCATCATCTTCTGCTTCTGGGGGCCAAAATGTCTTATTGAAGTCGTGCTTGTTCTCATTATCCTTGCCAATATAAACGAGTTTGCGAATGTACGGAGTGTGCATATACCCAGAATAATATTTGTGGTCAGTTAAGCAGTAACAATCTACATATAAAATTCAACTTGTTATATCTATACTACCGGAAGATATCATGTCGTCTTTACAAGTCTTGGTTATCATTTCAACTTGCAATAATATTATATGTTCATTAAACTTACGACTGTTTAAATAACCGCATGTGTTGGAATGTATCCCAAATGGTTGACACTATCTAGTAGCGCACGACGCTACCATCAAGTTATACAGGACCAAGTAATCGCGATTAATATTTATTGTTTTGTTGTTAGTATTTTAAACACTGTGTACAAACACAAAATACTGTGTTTTTGCGCCTTGTTTTTCTTTTGGTCTTCTGTCCATATTGTTTGTTGCCAGGAACATGCGGTGGCGGTTTTATCCATCTGGTGGAGGAAAGTGAAATATTCCTGAGAACGGCGTAAAACACCAAGTCAACAAACAAGTAGTCCTTCGTTAATTTGTCTTATCGCACGCTAAATGACTTCCAATAGTCATATATCTGCTCACAATTGTTTATAGTCAAAAGCTACGAAATGATATATTTGACTTATATAATTTAACAATAATTAGACGGATTATCCATTTCTTACACTGTCTGGGTTAATACGGCAAAAAACCTTGAGCAAACCTCATAAAAAACACCCCGACTATAGACGGAGTCACCTCGTGTGTCTTCCTCAAATACTTGAGGTACATTGGGAGACTTGAACATATGCGGTACATCAAAAGAGGACCAGCATCCAAGCACACTGAGCCACGGTCACAGGTCCGCTAGTGCTTGTATATCTTGCAACTCATTTTCCAAACTAACAGCATTCAATAAAAGGAATGATAATACTTCTTGTTTTCGTGTTTTATGTTGCCAAAAGTAATTTTTCTTTCACTGAATTTATGCTAATCCATGTACTTTTTAGACCGATGAGCTCCGCTATTCACAATGTATCAACTAACAAGTTGCCTTTAAAGTCACTCGAATCATTTCATTATCACCCTCTAAAATTTTGCAAAAATAAATATACCCAGTGGCACGAGTGACAAGATCTTTTATTTTGTAAAAGACGTTACCAAAATAAATCAAGGTATTCTATTTTAAGTTCCAACGAGTCTTGTGGCATCAATGTATTTTTAGAAACGTATAAGATTTTTCTTACGATAAGCTGCTAACGTTGCGAGGTTCATTTGACCTAGGATGGTTTTATACATGAAAGTTGAAATTCATCGTGTTATGAAACCTGCAATTTCGGCATCATCCAGAGCTGTCACGGTAAAACGATAATACCATCCCAGTTTCTAACGATTTGTTTTATCGCAACGCTGTTTGTGTGAGCGCCAACATGATAACCCATCCTGATTTTAAATAGCCTCTTTATGGGAAGAAGAATGGGTTCATTCTGGGTTAAAGAACACAAAACAGAATAATAACCGAAACAAAACTAGAATAATTCGGAATCTACCAAAATGCATACTTTATCCTGTTTACGTTGTCTATACGCTGGAACCAAAGTATAGTACAGCTTTCATGTTACGAAAATAGCACTCCATTGAATAAGAACCTATTTTAAATTAATGAGAGCAGAACACATGACTTAGCGAACTATAATTATACAATGAAATAAAGCTTAGGGTCTTAAATTTAATATGAATCGAGCGGAGGACACAATTTATCTACATAGCAAGTTTTAAAACTCTTATTGAAGTTCTTTTTTTGGAGTCAACGTTACGCAATCAGATTAATTAGGAATTAAGCTCTCGACACAATAACAATATTCATAAAGTCTGTGCTACATTTCTATGACCACACCAAAACACACAATATACGAGATTTAGTGAATATATTTTACTCAAATTCACAGCAGATATTATGGGTCGACATTTGACCAGTGGATGGTGTATTTTGACGCAGTCTGCTATTGTGAGTCGAGCCCCCTTATCAACATAGTTTATTTAAGTCAGGGTAATAAAAAAAAAGATTTCCGAGTATTGACCGTCTTAGAACGACAAACGGTCAGCTGGTCAGTTAGGAGACTTGGTAATGGAATATTATCAAGCCTATGATTTCTCATCATAGTTTTATTGTCTTGGTCACAAACTAAGATGAGGATCATATGATTTCCATGGCTTCTGACCATCGGCCTTCGAGGGCAGTGATCCTGCAAATTACAGATCAATCAATGGTCAGCGTTTTACATGAAGGAAAATCTATCTTCTTTCAGACAGTTTTTATCTCAACTATTATAGATTGAGGAAGGATTGTACCAATACACAGAGAAGTGATCATGTTAATTCGGAATCCATCAACGGTCAGTTTTTGTGGAGCATTCGTGCATGCTTTGACAACTATTGCGGTGGATGCAGTCCAATGGGTTTCAAAGCAGTTCTTGCAATTATGTTATCTAAACATAGTTTTGACCAGGGCGTTCGATTGAGACAATATTGATGTATGTAATGGCACAGAAAGGCATCCGAATCCTGCAAAAAAAGGACATATATCATCGGTCAGCGCAAGACATTAGACGAGAATCATAACTGAAACACAAGTTTATGGATATCAAACTTCTTTATTACTTTGCAGGGCGCTTCAACACAGTTACTAGTGTCTTTGTCTAGTACTTGATTAAGACACTAGTAATTGTGTCGAAAAGCCGTGTGTATTAATAAATAAGTTTGATATCCTTAAACCTGTGTTTCAGTTATGATTACCTGCAGCTTTTAAATACCACTTAAGGAAGTTATTAAAAGGGAAGACACCCGAAAATTTAAAAAAAAGTCTAATCAGATATACTGCAAAAAGCAGCTTTTAAACCATGTCATCCTTAGTTTGACAAATTTTGCCATAATCTCACAAGAAACATGTAAAATATTTCATGGTACGGTGGATTATTCTGGCAACATCAATTGCGTCTCCATTACATTATTAAACTATTGTTCAATAAATATTCACCGAAATCCTTCACAAAAATTGTCATTCTATTGGGTAGTATATCATTTTGGTTGTGGTCTTAATGGATATTTACTCAATAATTGCTAATTTTATGGAGTTACCAAATATATGGCATGAGAAGTCCACCATATAATTTTATGCTTAATGTAGCTCTAACAGAATAATAAAAAAAATGTCCACACAATCCGGACACCATTTTACGAAACTGTTGTGTACAGTCTATCTAATAAGACTCACTTTAGTTCTATATCTTAAGCCCCTTTAAGTATAACACTACTTTTAAACCATCCATTAAAACTCAACTAACCCATTGACCAATGAGGAGTTCCATTCCGTCAGAATGAATGGTGCCCGACATTCGACAGCTAGTACCAATTCCAATCACAATTAGTGTTTATTTAAAATGACTTTTATACGCAAACCATTGGATTTGTAAACAAAATTAAACAAAAAATACACTTTGGCGCTTTTATTTTACAAATGGGATAAGAGCGTTTTGTGTATTATATTTTATTATAAAGGACAAAGTTGAGATGAATGCATTTTGGAATACGCATTTGAAAGCTGATTAAGCAAATTATTTAAAACATAACAAAAAAAGGATAAAGTAGGCATTTTGAAGGTAGAATCCGAATTATTCTAGTTATGTTTCGGTTATTATTCTGTTTTGTTTTCTTTAACCCAGACGGAATCCATTCTTCTTTCCATAAAGAGGCTATTTAAGATAAGGATGGGTTATCATATTAACGCTCACACTTATAGCTTTGCGATAAAGCGAATCATCACAAACTGGGAATGTATTATTGGTTTACTGCGACAGCTTTGCGTGTTAAGTTGAACAGACCGTAGGTGTGGATAATGCCGAGATTGCAGGGTTTATAACGTGATGAATGTTAGCATTCGTGTAAAAAACTATCCTAGGTCAATGAACCTCTTAACGTAAGCAGCTTACCGTAAGACAAATCTTTCTGCGCATTTTCTTTGGCTTAAAATTTTAGTTATTGACAAATTCTGCTTTCAAACATCAGAGGTAATAATCAATAAGATTTAAGTTTGATATTTTTGATAAGAAAACAAATATGTTTATCACATAATTTAGACAGATATCTAAAATCTTTAATTTAGTCTTTTAAGTCAGGAATTCATTTCAAGAAACCGCCCCTAAACCTTCATTCAGAAAGAAGCTGTCATCTGTCATGGTATTTTCTTCATAGTCTAGATTACCATAGGTAGAATCCTAGATTCATCACTGTATTCACACGCATGTATACAGAAACACAAGTATTGTGTTTTAGTAAACAACATATTCTGGCTTGTGTAATTGTAGATGTTATATTTTTAGAAACAGTAAGCGTTAGGTTATCTGCATTTGATATGTTTGTAGCATAATGGTGTCAAAGTTGTCTGTGTTGTGTGGAAGTGCCATAAATGATTTTAAATTTAGAGCACCTGATTTAGAAACACTCATATCGGGTTTTAGTAAACAACGTTTCTTACTGTTGTAACTGTAGATTTCTTTACTTTTAGAAACAGTTAGCTATAGATTATCTGCATTAAAAGTGTTTATAGCTTAAAGGTGTATAAGTTTTTTGTCTTCTGCAGAAGTGCCATAAAGGATATTCAATTTAGAGCATTTTTATCTTTGAACCAATACGGCAAACCGATAAAAATTTTAAAGGACATCCTAACAATAACATATGATTACCAGTTGAAACCTTCTTAAATAAGCAGCGTTCTGATACCATAATCACAAGTTGTAACAACAAAACATGATCTTGTTTGTTTGTTTCATTAGTGCTTTACGTCGTACTCAAGAGTACTTTACTTATATGACGGCAGCGTACTCCAAGAGTAAACTACGACACTAACATAACCATAACAATTTGAAAATCGCTGTTCCTTTAGTCATACTGGCATCATGTTGTATTTAAAACAGTGCCCGGAGTTAGAATGCAGAAACTTTAGCAAATATAGGCTACATGTTTATTGATGGAAGACAATTACTTGCAGTATAATTGTTCTGAAAAAATAGCGATATTCTCACATCCATAACGTTGAATAAATATACATATGTAGGGTCACGCCAACTTATTGTCTAGACCATATAATACATCTGACAAACCTTATTTCTTTAATGAAATAAACTTTGAAGTATTGTTTTGAAAACTAATCCTTACTATACACCGCTCTAATTTCAGAACATAAAGACCAAACAGGATTGGAGCCATCTGCTTCGTTGTCTAATTCCATACCACAAGATCGACTTGTGGTCGGAGTTGAGTCTCTGCACTACTATCCATGCTAATCACGCTGAAATCGCCCTATCGTGTTGACACCACACTAATTAAGTTTAAAAGATTTTTTTACCAATGATATCGGCATCAGTCTTTTAATGGAGACAGGATACCTATTTCAAAAGGTTTTTCTTTGCAAATCATCTGAGAGATAGTATTTACTGGGTCGTGTACAAAGCAGTCGTCATTCAACAGCAGCTTACGGCATCAGTTTTTGTTATCATGCAGACACACGGAATCATGCTGAATGAAAAGCTATATCATGTTGAGTTATGGGATTTTAATTTGATACTCGCTACTTGTTACAGAATATGTTATATTTTTAGACCCCGTAAGCGATAAGTTGTCTGCAACGGAAATATTTATTGGTTACAGGTGTATAAGTCGTAAATGCCTTAATTACCTGATGCATACAGGCTTTAGATTGACAACTGCCATTTAGTACATTCCTACCCTGATACCATAGTAAATGTCTTACCTGCTCCCAGCTTTTTAAATTCCCATGTCGACGTGAATTATGTAATAAGAGACAGGGAGAAGTATGATGTATCTTATAACTGACGAGCGGGCGGATGAAGGGAGCTTCGTGTTGCCCTGGTGCTTTCGGAGCTAAGGGGCAACAAGAAGCCAATCTGTTGTGGCGTCTTGTTTTGTCCTGTGTCGGGGCAAAAATAAATTGACTTTTGTCGAATTGAGGTAAGATTTCTATACAACACTTCTGTCTAGTGACGTTGCAATCAACCTATGTTGTGAATACACTGTTGTGACCGACTGATTATCAAATTAAATATATGAAACAATATATGAAAGGCAAATGCGATAAATAAATTCTACTAATTCATCCCGTACGACATTGCTCACCGGTGCCATAGTTTATCAGTTTTAATGGCACCAAATCTGAAGAACACATTTTTTTCGACATTTTTAAATTATTTTGTTAGCAGTTTTTTTTTCTTCAGTACAAGTGATACAGTAAAACTAGACATGCAATAGTGTGGGCTAGACCAGGCCTGTGGACGCTGTTTAGGGCTTACGTTTCTACTTTGTACTAGTCAGTATGTATAAAGTTATGAACTTATGAAAGTAAAATAGTGATAATGGCATTACCCAGTTTTTCTGCCATTTATGAAATATATATCTTTATTTCTAGAAGGCTAGTGTCCAATTTTACAATGAAGGGAAGTGATCACGGAGTATACCAAATGAGGATATAAACAATCTTATGGAACGCGAATAGAACTCCGAAACGGAGTCTGTATGCGCCATCAAGATAATAAAAAAAAAAAAAAAAAAAAACAAACTATCATTTCATTCGGCGGGCGGTTGGAGGGATCAGCTTCCTGTTGCCCTGGTGCTCTCCGAGCTAAGAGACAACACGAAGCTGATCTGTTTTGTGATTGTCTTTTGATCGTCTGGTATCTTGTCCTGATTTGTTGCCAGTGATGTCGTGGGTGATTTCCCTCGTACGGCGTAAAACCCCAAGCAATCAATCTTTTCATTCCACAATTATCGAAGCCCTATATATTTTCTAAACTATTATTAATTTATTACTCCAACTACTAGGCCTACCGTACTACTGTGGAAGTTGATATTTTCCCAAAGTCAGTACCCCAGGCCGAACACTTATCTTTTCCACGGACATAATTAGACAAATCATATCGGAAAAGAGATACTCTATCAGCTTAATCTGGATGGGTGAAAATGCATTAGCTGGCGTTTCGTTTGATCTCCGAATCTCTTTTCGCAATTTATAACGTAAATAGATAAAATGGATTTTCCATCACCGTAAATACTTAGTTGGAGTACATATAACGTTTTGTTAAAAATATTGAACGGTTCTCGATTTGAGCTCCGTAAATCAAAGTGTGGTACTTACTTACCTTTTACCTATTAGATTACAATATGCAAATAAGATGTGCGCTGTAGAAGCGTGATAATAGCATGCACCACGTAAGTCCCTGCATGAAATACATATAAAGTTTGGTTAAAAATATTGAACGGTTCTCGACAAATGCTTCAGAAATCAAAGTATAGCACATACTTAACTTTGACCAATAAGATTGCAAAATACAAATTAGGTATGCGCTGTAGAAACGTAAAATAGTAAAATGCACCACTTAAGTACCTGGTAGAAGTACATATAAAGTGTCTTTCAACTGTTCATCGGAAACGATAGTGTTACGGACGGACGGACAAATAAAGCGTTTATCTTCCCGAAATTAACTATATCCTCTGAATTTAACGCGAATGGATAACACAGACAGTAGGTCATCTTTCGACGAGTGTCCTGTGTGTTGGGACATAGTCTGGCCACCGTGAGTAAGACACACCGAATAATGTCAACTGGCATTACTTTATTTCAGCCTGGATAATAAAATTAGGGATAGTTTACGGATTGTTTTAATTATTGAAAAATAATAAGATATACCGCCCGAAATGGAATATCATCAAACCAAAGATCCCTATCATTGGTCCATTGCCTTGATCACAACACTAACAGAAGGATCAAATAGCTTTTGATTGGTTATGGCAATCATTATTCGTGGGAAGCGATGCTGAGAATTATAAACCCATCAGTAGTCAGTATCAGCTGAAATAATTTGAGTTTCAACCATAAATTTTGATTGAGAAAAGATTTCATTTCATACTAAAAAATAACCTCGAAAGTTCGCATTTTTACCTGCCCGATATTTGCATCGGTGCCATTTGCTCCAGCGACAATTGCTCCGACAACAAGTGCCCCAAGACAATTGATCCACAACATCTGCTCCAACGGCGATTGCAGTCCGAGCGATCGTCGCCAAAGTAATTGTCGAACAAAATATCACGGACCAATAACGGATTCGTTTTTTTTAATAATTTCCACCCGGCTTCCCACCAAACATCGCAATTTATACCATTGAGAATTAGTCTAGCGTTAAACAACAATCAAGGAATAAGAAAATTTATGCCGAAATTTGTCTTCATGTTGCAAATAATTTGCATAACTATGTCCAAACATTTCGAACTTTCGAGGCGTTAATGTCGAAATGTTTTTTCAAACACGCCGACTTGATATCTCCCAAATTAAATTTTATGTCTTAAAATTTGGACATAAACAAACCCTAAAATACAAGAAGCCCGTATTTCTGTGGTTTATTTTTGTTGATTTGATTGATTGATTGATTGTGGGATTGTTTTGTTTTTATGTCGTACTAGGTTATTTCACTCATTTAGCTCAGAGACCACCCGGACAGCGTCCATACAGCAGTTTAATATGGAGCTTAACCAACTAGACCCCGCGTGGGTGCCAGGGGGCAATACACCCAAAGCAATCTCAGATTGGTTTATTTTTGTTTTTTTACGTTTTTTCACTTATTTATCCCGGAGAGCACCAGGGTACAGAAACATCCATCCAATCACCCCTACCCAGTTTGGAGTTAGATGACCATAAGTCGTGATTAAAGATGGGCCCAACGGTAAAATAGTTGTCAAATTAATTTTGCATTTCGAAATCATGTAGATACTGGATCGTCTACATCAGTTGCGAACCTGAACCTTGACTTATGACGTTGCGAAAGCCAAAAGCTGCTAGACAAAAAAAATGCATTCTGCTGAAAGCCATATCGACATATATTTTAAAGGTGGAGTTTTCAAGCTATATTATTTGTGTCTCCTAAATATTAACTATTTTTCAATATTCATCAAAATCTTCCGTCGTTTAAGTAAAATTATTTTTGTATAAAACTTTGCAGACTGCAGTGCATCATTGTCATTGTTTTCAGGCGCTAATACAATGACGTGGAGTCTGGTATATATATATTGTTTATATTTTTATAAACATAATAATTGTTTGCAATTTACCTGTTCAAATTTCACAACGAGAGACATCCAAAGATACACAATGTTTTATAAAGTCGTTAATTATTTATTACATATCGGGCAGAAAATGCCTAGCTGCAGCCCGGAATGCAATAAATTTCATGTATTACATTCCGGGAAGGACTGTTACCCGGAACGTAATAAGTATTAAATTCCGAGTAGCGATGCTGCCCGGAATGTAATACTTATTACATTCCGGGATTTTATTACATCCCGGGCAGCTACATCGCAT
>JAUELC010153181.1:0-11246 GCA_031471745.1 Cryptochiton stelleri
TTGGGCTGGCACGCCGTCATATAAGTGAAATAACCTTAAGTACGGCGTAAAACCCCAATCAAACAAACAAACAAACTGTAAGCACTAGACTATCTGATTACTGCAATAAGTAACAGTACACGTAACCAGTACACTATCTGATCGGTGTAATAAGTAACATTACCTGTAACCACTACACTATCTAATCGGTGTAATATTATAAAGTAACATTACCTGTAACCACTACACTATCTGATCGGTATAATATGTAACATTACCTGTAACCAGCAGACTGTCTGATCGGTGTAATATGTAACATTACCTGTAACCACTAGTCTATCTGATCGGTGTAATATGTAACATTACCTGTAACCACCAGGCTATCTAATCGGAGTAATAAATAACATTACCTGTAACCATTTCTCTATCTGATCGGTGTAATATGTAACATACCTGTAACCACTACTCTATCTGATCTGTGTAATAAGTAACATACATGTAACCACTGCATTATCTGATCGGTGTAATAAGTAACATTACCTGTAACCACTGGACTAGCTGATCAGTGTAATATCTAACATTACCTGTAACCACTAGACTATCTGATCGGTGTAATATGTAACAGTACATGTAACCATCAGACTATCTAATCGGTGTAATATGTAACATTAGGTATACCTGTAACCACTGTACTTATCTGATCGTTTTAATATGTCAACTTACCGTAACATCAATCAAGCATCTTAAGAAAAGTTGGCCAATGGTAACTGTACTCACATTATTAAAGCACCGCTGTTTGATTGTTGTTTAGAGTGTGACCGCTATCACTGGGGAGATGGTTGTGCTCTAGAGTGTAATTGTGGTCCGGGAGGGACTTGTAATAACACCCAGGGCTGTGTATGTGATCCTGGGTGGACGGGACAGACCTGTGAGACTGATGTTTTAGAGTGTAAGGATCCAACTAAATGTGCCCAGGACCGTCTCTGTGTAGAACTGTTAGGAGCATATAGATGCGACTGTCTTACTGGGTATGAAGACAACAACACCCAATGCCAAGGTGACCTACCACTTTATCATTCAGTTGAACCACCCGTTAAACTTGATCATGTTTTTCGAATAAATTAAGAAGTAATTCAACGGTTATTTCTAATTCTGCAGCGTTTTATTTAAGCTATTAAATATTTATGACACTGAAAATTAAATCTGCGATCAAATAATCAGGTCATGTTATACAATGATTCAAGGCTCTTAATATAAACTAAAACTCTCCATTCAAAGAAACATAGAAAATGGTTATAATAACCTGTTTTAGGGCAAAGTCAGTTTTATGAACACCGAAGAATGTCTATCCTTATTTTATGCCGATGCAGTCAAATCCGCTGTCAAAAATAACGAATTTCAAGTAGTTGACATGTAATGGTTATAATTTAGATGTTGACGAATGTGCTGGTCAGAGTAACGACTGTGCTCAGTCTTGTACTAACTCTGAGGGAAGCTATTCGTGTAGATGTCAACCAGGCTATAGAGATGTTGAAGGAAATGGACGAGTCTGTCAGGGTAAGGTCCAGTAACACTCACATCAAGAAAACTGCAGCAAATCACACATAATGTAATCTTCAAGGGAAACAATCCCTCTATTGAATAGGGATAGGGTCGTGCACTGATCGTTAATTTAGCCTTCACGTTAACTTTTGATATTACACTTTATACAGAAAAAAAATGTTGAAATTTAATTGCCTATTTCTTTTATTTGTCTTGAAATTTGAACGTCAATATTAAATTTTTATCTTCTTGGAAGCTTTTTTTTAAAATTGAATTGACATCTGGTTCATAGAACAGATTAACTTAATTTTTTATAAAACTTGCTTCTTTTAATAATAGCGGGTGGCTGGTGATTGTTGTCATAATTCTAAATTAGCTATATAGATATGCTGTATTTCATCAACATCCTATTTGAGTAGCGTCTGGCGCAGTATAGGAGTAGTTCATGTTGTGGGCCAATCTTCCCCATGTCAGTGTTTCGTGGTCATTTTGTCTGGTGTCACCAGTGCTTGACAGTGACTCGCGGAGGTGATTTCCGTCAACAAAACGATCGATTGTTGGTACTGAACTGTTACACTAAGACTAAGTATATTTATTCTCACCTCAAACTATCCTTTGATGACATGGACACGTTAAATTAAAATCTCTTTGTTTTTAGATATTGATGAGTGTACTGAAGGTCACCAATGTGAAGCTCTATGTGTGAATACTGACGGAGGATACACCTGTCAATGTTATTCTGGATTCTCTTTATCTTCCGACAAACACACCTGTACAAAAGGTAAATAGTTAACTCTGATTTAACGAAAACAGACATTAGTCACTAGGTTTTAATTTAATTGTTTACACACCAAAAAACAATGGACAATTTCGTTCCAGCAAGACCTCTTCTGTCCTTCTTAGCTTCTGTCTTGGTGTTTTGTTACGTTTATTTGTACATATGTGATAGCTATTATCAATCTTGTTAAAATAGTCCTAAGTTATATCTGAACAACTGAATATGAATTGCATAATTACTACTGTGTCGAACTTCCGTATGCACACAAAGTACAAAATGAACAAATGATGAAGTCCGCCATATATAACTGGACGGAAGCCGCAAAACGTGTCAACTGGTCCCAACCTCTCTAGCGTGAAGATATATACCCTCTTCTTCTCCTCTGTTTTTGGAGCCAAATGCTGCACACTGCGGCATTGTGGCGCCTACATCTGCTAAAACTCGTCCTGTGTCAGTCCTCAAGGTGTACAGATGTCACAGAACCAACTTTATTGATCAAAATTCGAAAACAAATACATTAAAGATAATCGATACGTATGACAGCAATGAAGTTAATGTGTGGGTTGGGGGTAACGTGACGTCAGACCGGACGTAGAATCAATTCCTCACCTGTAAAAAAGCTGGAATTCGATAGAACAAAATTCAGCTTACGGATTATGCTGACAGTCGATATGGTCGTCTCCACAGCTCTGCTTGGTATAGCAGCGTATTGTAACTTTGAATGCCGATTACTCCGCTTCACGTGACAGTTGAAAGCTAAATTAAGTTTTTTCTTACTCAGATGAAAATAGACTTTGTACCCATAGTCAACTTTATCAAAAGTTATCTATTCTTTTAAACCATTGCTGAACGACGTCACGCCACAATTGAGTTTCTTTGTGACGTTACAAAAATTAAACCTTGTTTAACTTTTGAGTAACTCACCCAAGATTAACACGCCATGTTGTTTTTAGGCGGAGTAACACGCTCTGTAGTCAATGTGTTATTTATGTTTTACTGTTTCGTTGTACAGTTTCTGACACGCTCTGTGGCCCCAGCTTACTAAATTGCAGTTACGCCTGTGATGTAAACACTGGGCAATGCGTGTGTCCAAATGAACATGAGCTTCAGACTGACCAAGTCACATGTATTAGTAAGTATATCAAACTAGTTAGTAACGGTTTGATAAGGCAAATTGAAAGAAATATGGTGAAAAATATTAAGAAAAACCAACATTTGTAATTGGTAAAGATGATGGTGCACAAATTAAAATGTTTATATTTTTTTTTCTCAAAATAACGAGATATTATCATAAGTTATGGCGACTTTAAGATTAACCTTATACAGAAAACAGAAAGATGTCCAGTTAGGGAGAAATATTATATTTACCATATGTAGAAAAAAAGCAAAACCATCACAAGTCAACTTTCGAGTTATCATTTCAAGTAAAAATAACCGGAAATCTTCACAAGAAAATGACAAACTTTGGAGTTATCATTTATAGAAGATAACCAGAAATCTTCATAATAAAATGACAAACTGTGGGGTTATGATTCATAGAAAATAACCAGAAATCGTAAGAAGAAAATGACAAAATATGGAGTTATTACATGTCGAATTTAATGAGAAAGCAGCAGAATACAAAAAACAAAACAAAACAGATCATATAGGTCAAATAAATGAAAGTATTATTTTACTTTATAGAGAACAGATTCCGAGTGAAGGCCAAAATAACATTAGGTCAGGACTACTCTTCAGTTTTAACAGATCGCCAGCAGGCCGAGTATGATATCCAAGAAGGGGTTAGTTCAATAGAAACATAAACAAACTGTTCTATCATTTTATAAAACTTTTTGTTTAAATCCTGATTTCTGTGAAACTGTGCATACGAGTATGTGAATTCATGGTTATACACGAGAACAAATATTTGTTTAAAATATGTTACTTCACTCCAGATCACTTCATTTAGGAAACAGTTGTTCAACTATTCCAGACCATGAGTGGCACTGTATATATCCCTACGATAATACCACAATCATTTTAAACATTTAGATGCTTAATGTGTGATTTTAAATGTGACTTGCATTGATCCTTCACCATGTCCCTGGATTAGTTGGCTCACTTGTTGCATCTCGTTCCTATTTCGAGGACTCCTGGACACTTCTCGAAACAATGAATCACACAGTGTAACCGTGTGGTATAACTAACAATAACAGCCTGTATGCTATTAAGGTCGTCTAAGGTTATTATAACTTAGCTATGCTCCTTAAGTCCTCGTAAACCTAAACAAATAAGTGACACAGACCCTGTGTCGTTGATGAATATTCTTATATTCTTGTAGGTCACTTACCTCAATTTAAAACCAATCTAAAGCTAACCTGAACAATTGTCATCTGGTATACGATCCATTAAAACGGACACTAGTCATGCTTATTCGAGTTGAAATCGAATATTAATCAACAGTGCTACCTTGCGAAATTTAGCCATTCAAACTATCTTTTTAAGCTTACCGTGAAATTTGGCGGGACATACATATGGGCGGAGCCTGTCAAAGCTTGTCACATGATGCTCTATACAAATGGGGAAATATCGTATCTCTGTTGTTGGCTGTGAAGCCGTTCAACTGATATGGGCCCACATGTCGCTTCTAATAATAACCCTACATTCAATTGTATTTATTTCAGCTCACAGAAACCTATGCGACCTTGGATGACTTCTCCGGTGTCGTTATTGACAACTTAGAGTAAGTTTATGATCTTATATACGTTCTATCAGAAATCTATTAACTAGAAGTGTGCAACTTCCATTTAGGTAGTGTCCCCGGCATGGTAGGCCAAGCACATCTTATAACGTATGATGTGATGCAGCACGCAATTAAACTCGGCAAAGCACAGATTGTTGACTAATGCACGATGGGAAATGTATATTTGTGACAGCCGTTTACTCTTAAAGGCTGCGCCGTAAAACTCATCTATTATGCCTTTACCACAATTGACCGTTTATTTGTCAATGGACTGTATTAAAAATATTATACTTTTACAAAATAAATATCATTAGAATCTACGTAAAATACATGATAAAATGCGTGGAATGGGTTAAAAAATGTCACTGCATTCACAGGTTATGTTTTTCCCCGATTATGCAAATTTGTTCCTTTTGGTCACTGACCTAATAGGTCAGTCTTTTTTACCAATCAGCTCTAGCTGATGTCACACTGTGAATTACCCAGCATTCCGCACTGAGCAAAAAGACAAGGCGTTGACACATGACGTCACTATTATTTGCTGATTTTCAATGCCGTGGACACTACCTAAATGGGAGTTGCACACTTCTAGTTAATAGACTTCTGGTTATATATATATTTTTTTTATAAATGAAGAGAGAAAAATTTGCTTGCCTCCACCGGGGTTCGATTAATGACGATTAATTAAAAGAACCCAATAAATCATCCCATGCTCTAGATAAACTCTCAGAGACAAGGTTTTCAATGGATTTTAACCTCGAGTTGATATGGGTATACATGACGTCATCATGTATTTTATTTGTTATGTTCTATGTTGTAATTGTTTTATAATATATAATATAATGTTTATTGCAGTAAGCCAATTGACCCATGAGCATACAGTTACAATAAAGTTATATATTGGCGAAAAGCTGACATAAGAGGAGAGAAAACATTAGTTCGTGAAAGTTTGCTCATTTAACAAAAGCAAAGGTTTTAGTTATGAATATAGACAAGTTTCGTATGACATCTATTCGAGAATTTGTTAACAAACGGATTAACTTTCCGTGACTTGGTTATTGATGATATTATTTGTTCACATATTTGTTTCTTAGGGCATAATATAGTGGACATACGAGGAAAAAATGATATTCATCTTCAATAGCGTTACAATTTGAACATTCCCTTTCATTTGTTAGGACTTTATTTGGCTTATTCCATCTACCAACTTCTAGCATAAGTCTGTGAGAAGATGTTCGAAACCTTGTTAAAGAGCCTCGAAAATGTTTAATGTATAACGTGCTCCTCGTTCTCTGTTTACTTACATGTAGCATAGTATGTGTTTTCTGTAAGGAATTGGCAAATATGAAGAACTCAATTTAACACTTTTAATATTTAAAAAAAAATCTGTTTTAGGAATGGTTCAGTGGTCGCTATCCATGAGGTGATATTTACTGTACAGGTCAGTCTCGAGCAGACCCAGGCAGTGGCTGATACTCTGACTGCTCTCTACAATACGGGTACCCTGACTATAGGCGGAATGAGCGTCGCTATCACCTCTACTCCCGTCATATTCAGCGGCTCCGACGTAGAATGTAACTAAAATATTACACTTATTGTGTTTTACTTCCAATTTCAGCCTAGCAACCATATTGTGTTTTACTTCCATTTTCAGCCTAGCAGCCATGAAACCAGAGTCTGCAGGGCGTATACGTGTCAGAGTCCTACATTAACAACGTATATTCTAAAAATCTAAATATTTATAGATACCTAGTCCAAGCCAACCATTTACTTAAACCCCTGAAAGGTATGCTCCCGAATCAGCGGCTATTTAAAAACATACACAAACCCTTTTGCCGCTGATAAAATAGGGCCGGTTTTCCAGAGATGACCACTAGAGTGAGCATTTCAAAGACGATCAATTGGGTCATTTTATTAGGGGCGTGTCAAGCTGCAGTTGTTTACGTGGTATGTATTAAAGGCCGCGGTCGTTTAACTGACCGTCTAACTGACCGTCTATCAAATAATTTTCTCGGGATCCAGTCAGTGTTTGCGGTGAAACGGTCGATACAGGATTTTGAATGGATGTTGAAAAGTGGCCATCTCCGGCAAACCGACCCTAATTTATTAGCGCCTAAACCAAAGGGTTTGTATATATAAACAAAGCCACTGATTCAGGAGCGAAGTGGCACCTGTTCTTAATAAGAACAAACATTTGTCCTTCTTCTTACACATATGGTGGTACGACGTAACGTTAGAAACCAAATGCAGATGAAAATCATTCAGCTGAAAGACAAAAGATAATGATACGCGATCAATGTAGTTGGGTTCCATTTGGAGATAAATTAACTGGTTAAGAGTAGTCATCACCTCAGCTCGGAAATCCTGTGCTCTCGCAAGATTTCGATGTAAGTTCAGTTACATAAAACAGAAGCTCTGACAGTGCAGCTGTAATTCTTTACACTACATACTTTATTACTATCTAGCAAAGAAAGGATACACTTACTGAAGTATCACACAGATATATAACAAAATAAGTACATAGTTATAACGTTTCTATCACTCTATTCTATACGACGATATAAAACTATGAAGTTCTAATATATCTATTCTGTTCAACTGATCTGTGAAATAGACATAAAAAGCTGATTATTTTATAACGCCGTTATCTCTCTAATCGCTGGCTTCAACTTTTATGAGACTAGTCCTCTGTTACTGTAAAAATGTTAACAAAACAGTTAAACTGGGGATTATATATGACAGATATTCCAAATGTTAGAGATGCAGTTTTGTATCGTGTATTGTTTCTGACCATCCTAGTATTGGTACACTAATCTTAATTCACGAAACACTTGATTATTGTCCTGTATTATTTCTTACCAACCTTACTGTTCCACTAATCTTAAATGCATGAAACAGTTGATTATTCTCGTGTATTGTTTCTTACCATCCTAACTGGTCCACTGATCTTAATTCAAGAAACACTTGATTATTCTCCTGTATTGTTTCTTACCATCCTTACTGGTCCATTGATCTTAATTCATGAAACACTTGATTATTTTTCTGTAATGTTTCTTACCATCTTTACTGGTCCACTAATCTTAATTCACGAAACACTTGATTTTTATCCTGTATTGTTTCTTTACTGGTCCACTAATCTTAATTCATGAAACACTTGATTTTTATCCTGTATTGTTTCTTACCAACCTTACTGGTCCACTAATCTTAAATGCATGAAAAAGTTGATTATTCTCGTGTATTGTTTCTTACCATCTAACTGGTCCACTGATCTTAATTCAAGAAACACATGATTACTCTACTGTATTGTTTCTTACCATCCTTACTGGTCCACTGATCTTAATTTATGAAACACTTGATTTTTCTCCTGTATTGTTTCTTACCAACCTTACTGGTCCACTAATCTTAAATGCATGAAACAGTTGATTATTCTCGTGTATTGTTTCTTACCATCCTTACTGATCCACTAATCTTAATTCATGAAACACTTGATTATTCTCCTGTATTGTTTCTTACCATCCTTTACTGGTCCATTGATCTTAATTCATGAAACATTTGATTTTTCTCCTATATTGTTTCTTACCATCTTTACTGGTCCACTAATCTTAATTCATGAAACACTTGATTTTTATCCGGTATTGTTTCTTACCAACCTTACTGGTCCACTAATCTTAAATGCATGAAACACTCGATTATTCTCGTGTATTGTTTCTTACCATCTAACTGGTCCACTGATCTTACTTCATCAAACACTAAATTGTTCTCCTGTATTGTTTCTTACCATTCTTAACACAGTGACTAGCAATACGCAATAGTTGCCTAATTTTTTTTTTAACCCAAATTAAGAATGTTGACATTTGTTCATTACCTTGTGTTTGTTTTTTTCGATTGGTGTATTAAAACGGTATTTGATTGGTGCATTGAAAGGTATTTTGATTGGATTATTGAAGGGTATTTGATTGGGGTATTGAAGCGTATTTTACTTAAATGTGTACTTTGTTTTGCCGTTTTTTAATGGATACCTGGAGGTAACCTCATAAATTCTCCCACCGATATCCGCATTCACGAGTACACTGACCTTGTGTAACTAAGGTCAACCGTCTCCCAAATGAGCGGTATAGTGTAGAGGTTCAGCTGGTCAAGTCCAATCCACGGCCAAACATCTAGTTTATCGGATGATTTAAGGTTTTATAAAATATCACCACATTTCATTCAAAGTCAATGTATGCCTACAAATCCATTTCACCACGCCATTTTATATTGATTTATAGAGCTCTGGCCACCCAAACTTGGTTTACTTGATGCTGTAATAACTTGACATTGTGTTTGTTTTAGTCCTGGTAAACGTACCTCTGACTTGTTCAGCCAACCCTTGTGGATATACACAGCAATGTTGTGTTGAGAGTGGAGCTATCAAGTGTAGAGGGTGAGTAATTAATCCACTAGTCAAACCTATTCAATTATCACAGCTATGGTTTTATCTTATTAATGCATTCTTCTTTTAATCTGCCGAAATCTTAGGACTGTAATATACCATACGCGCTTACACCCGGATTGAAGCATAAACATGCCATTTGGCTCCATGTTTTGGTGACTTTTTACCTTGAATGGCTTTCTGTGTCCTAAAATCACTTGTTCAGCTCAGGTAATATGTTTTTTAACAAAAACAAGGTCCTTAGGAATCAGTTATGAAATAAATTACTAAAATACAAAAACGTACAACCGGATCATGCTGCCATTTGATTAACATGTGAATGTGCATTTCTCTATTTCGAAACATCCAATAATTCCTTGCGCTTTTCTCAAGCCACGAACTGGTCTATTCCACTTCAAATCAAACTATAAATTGAGCTATTATTACGATGTTTGATCGACAAGGCTACTTGGTTCTAAAAACAGCAAAGTGAATCAATGTTTGATGAATAAGGCTACACCATGGTTGTAAGAACAGAAAAGTGAATCAATGTTTGATGAATAAGGCTACACCATGGTTCTAAGAACAGCAAAGTGAATCAATGTTTGATGAATAAGTCTACACCATGGTTTAAAGAACAGAAAAGTGAATCAATGTTTGATGGGCAAGGCTACACCCTGGTTCTAAGAACAGAAAAGTGAACCAATGTTTGACGGAAAAGGCTACACCATGGTTCTAAGAACCGAATAGTGAATCAGTGTTTGATTGACAAGGCTGCACCTTGGTTCTACGAACAGAAAAGTGAATCAATGTTTGATTGACAAGGCTGGACCATGGTTCTAAGAACAGAAAAGTGAACCAGTGTTTGATGGACAAGGATACACCATGGTTCTAAGAACAGAAAAGTGAATCAATGCTGGATGGACAACGCTACACCATGGTTCTAACAACAGAAAAGTGAATCAATGTTTGATTGACAAGGCTGCACCATGGTTTTAGGAACAGAAAAGTGAATCAATGTTTGATGGACAAGGCTACACCATTGTTATAAGAACAGAAAAGAACATCCAATGTTGGATGGATAAAATAGCATTCACTGTGACACACAAAACAACATAGATGATGATGATGACTATGATGATGATGATTATTGGTGTTTTCCAGTCCTCTAAATAAGAGTCCAACATAGAGGATATTGGACATGTGAAGTGTGCATACCATTAATATTTCTTGAGCGTATGGTGAAAGAGATATTCCACGAGACCCGAATCGTCCAGTGGGTTATCGCTTTAACCATTCATGATAGCAATAAATGGTATTAAAATTGCATTGTGTAATGTTCTTTTTATTATTTATATCAACGATAAATTCGAAATTTACAACATTTTTTTTCACAACTATTCTATAAGAATTTCAAACAATATAATCTCGAAACAACAAGACGTTATTTGAAACTTGAGGTGACATATCTCTTGAGTGGTGAAATTACATTTAACGCAAAACAATTCAAATTGTAATAACAAAGTGTAGAAAAAAGTGTTATTCCTGGTATCCTGGTATTTCACTTATATATAAATAATAAAACATTCTATTGCTCATTTATTAGCCTCATATTTTATGTGTAATATACTTTTTGTTTCCAGGATTGGAGAGGCATGTAGAGATGATACTGTAGATGCGGGAAGTCCGGAATCCAATAATCCGGAAGATAATAGACGTATGAATAATATATAACATTTCTAATGACTATACATTAGAAATACTACATAAATTACTTACATAGAAATCACATTAGCAATTCCAATACGAAATGG
>JAUELC010153292.1:0-11246 GCA_031471745.1 Cryptochiton stelleri
GAACTCCTGAATTATTAAGTAAATAATGATAAATAATTGATACGGCTTGAACAATGAACTCAAGCTATCGGGATTGTTTCATTCTGCTTGAAATTTCAAATCGGAATGTGAGCACACTGACCATCTGTCAAGGTTCCTATTCCTAGTAATGCGTGTTAGGACAAGCCTGAGAATCGAGAATACCCGATGAGCCTCGGTCAACCAGATGAGTATTTCGACTAAATAACCAAAATGATCTGAGTGTAAACTGTATTAATTCCAGAATCCGCTTTGAGAGTAAATGTTAGATGCCCTTGTCCTCAGGGATGTTGTTAAATTGGGATATCTTATAGCACTGACAATTATGGACAAGTACCAACTACAGTACCACTACAGAGTGGGTTAATTCGTTCTTGTGTTAAATAAGTGAGAGTACCACAACCTCACACTGTAAATATCCTAAAGGCACCGAACGTCTTTTAATTGTATTTATGTTGGCCGATTTGTCACTCTTATAAAATTTTCCTTTATGTTTGTTCTAGATGTCCTCGTTTAAAATTAGAATCCGGATGTCGAGTGGTGGAACCTTTTCAAAACGCCACTCACCATAATTGCTGTCAGATAGAGTGTCAAGGTACCGTATAATTACTCTGAAGATTTTGCACAACAGATTAACCGCCATCTGACATATTTTTGATAAACACAATACAAGAAAGCTAGAAAGTATGTAAAACATTGTAACACAATCCAGATGACATTTTTTGTCTTCGTTCTAGCACTATCTGAAATCAAAATAAATGTCAGAGTGCACAATATATTCAGTTAATATACAAGATATGACTTCTTATGAAATTCTAAAAAAAATGTCTATAACATTTTATCATGTGGCCTACCTGTACCATTTGATTACTTTGAAATCGACTCTTTTTAACGGTAGACGTGCGATTTCTATATGCCAAACATTTATAGTGACAAGTTAAACAAGTAGTTAACCGTTAAAATCATGCAAGCTTACATCAGATTTGCTTTACAGCTGAACAACGACAATGTACATCGAATGTCGGTGACCAGTACAGTTTGGGTGAAGTATGGAAAGAATGTGCACCATCTCAACCTAATAAGTGCTGCCAGAGGATTTGTAAATGCGCTTGTCATGGTGATATTGTGGAGCCAGAATGTTCCTTGCAGTACGTATGCTTACGAAGTTAACGTGCACAATTTAAACTCTTTTTAAATTTAAACTACCCGTACCACCACCTGCTATATACAATTCGAAGATACAAGCCTCGGTATAGTCAGACCTAAGACTTCAAGAAATACGTATTTTCTAACTCGTTGGCATGGGGCGAGTGTTGTTACTGCTTGAGATGTCGGACGATAAGGCTTCGTTGTTGTTACTGAAGTGAATCAACAATTTTGCGACAAACTCACGCCGTACTTATCACTATGACGATACACCGCAGTCGTATGAGTAAAGTACAGACCAAGCTAGCAAACCTATCTCCTAGTATTAAACTGATACCCGGCCTATGGGTTAACTGGTGAAGTCTAGGTGTTGACTCTTCCGACTTTGTTAAATTAGGATAATTTTAAAATACCGTTAGAATCTGAAATGGAACCGCTAGTAGTTTATGAAGCCATGGAATTGTTTCGTTTACTCCATAAAGCAGCCCCTATATTTATGTGAAATAAGTCTGCTTGTGGTCATTTTGACTTCATCTTTTTTTGTGAAATATAATGCTTGTTAGGACAGACTTTAGGCCGATAACAATCACTATGGCTAAGTAGTAAAAGCGTTCCCTATGTAATTGGAGGAAGGGGCTGGAAGTTCTCCCTGGTTCCCCTGTAAAAGTTTATATTTAAAATAAACTTTAGTACAAAGTAAAACAGAGAGCGCTTATATGAATATTTGGACCGACGTTTTTAACACCATCCTTGAAATGCTTAAATCACAGTCAGTAATATGGGCCCACTAACATCTATATTGAGATATCCTTTTTATAACACGAACGCCTTTAGCATCAAAATCTGTCCATCAAAGAGGAGATAATATCGGTGTATAGCTGATTAGCCGTATCTGCACCAATGGCTTTCTTCAATACATATTTAATTTTTTAAAGGCCCTTTTGTAAACGGATGCCATAGGATTTAAAGTGATTGGTTGATTGATTGGTTTTTAGGACGTGCTTAGGGGTATTTCACTTATATGGCGGCGGTGTACAACAGTAAATAGCCACACTAACAACTATAAAATGTGAAGTCTTTTTCTCTGTCGAAAAATAATGTTCTTTTAGTGCTAAGTAAAGACAACATGCACAACAACTGTGCTCTGAACAAGCCGAAGGACTCTGATTTACTCATATTTTATTTGTTTTTGCGGGTCAGTTGTAAGCTGAAAGTTTATATATCTACTCTATTTTCATTCAAATGCTACATGAGCACGGCAGTATGATAGGCCCCTACTGGTAACACACTTTGACAAGATACAGCACAATCAGAGGTCGCAAACTTGGTACAATAAAACAAAGTGTGCTAATTTACAGTGCAAAGTACCACAAACAAATTGGGTTAATTTAGCATAGAACTGAAGAAACTCCAGTGAGCTGTTTCACAAAGCATGCGCAATGTTGTGCACGCGCAGTTACTATGACGCCCAGTGCCGAAGACATTGTGTCACCATGACAACTGCTCGTGTGTAACTTTTCGAAGGCTTTACGAAACGGTGCCCTGGCAACAATAATGCGCTGCTTGTTTGTTATCTATTATTCTTATAGCCTTCTTCGATGAGTGATTGATCATTCAAAAGTCTGGTAGTATGGTCCGAGATTTCAGCAATGGTAATCACAAACATCAGAGCTATTATGTATATAAGCTATTTAAAAATGGTAATATCCATATCATGCTTGTATAGATCAAAACCAAACAGCTTATTCTGTAAAGAAAAAGAAAGATTTTGTTTGGATGAAACAAAATGCAACTTCTAATGTACCAAATAACCGTAATTTAGTTAACTGACTTGACTGAAAAATAACCGCTGACCGTCCCTCTACATTACAAAAAAGATTGATTGATTGATTAGTGTTTTACGCCGCATTCAGCGATATTTCAGCTACGTTGAGGCGTGAACAATTAACAATTTGTATATATCATACAGGTTAGTTAATCATTGTCCAAATCCTCAGCACCAGAGGCCATCATCAAAACGAGAAATGAAATAAACTGAAATGGATCAACATAATTATATATTTATTTCTTGGTCAAGGAACTAAAGATCTTTATTCTAGACAAAAATACATTATTTACATATATATTACAACAGTGTCAAATAAGATTTTGTGATACGGACCGATACGTTTCAGAAATCTGATGACAACATCGCCAGCAACAAATAATTTTGGTTTTCTTTTCAGGCTATACTACATGTATGGCAGCTGTTGAGTGCAGACAGGATAAGCTCTGTTCAGTTAACGGCCCGTTATATAACGTATACCTTCTATTACAATTTACATGATTTGCATTGTGATATGTGTATATGACAGCCCGTTACATAACGTATGGCAATTGACTTTTATCATGACGTTACTAGATAACCAGTGAGACCATTGTATTTAACGGTAACACAGTTACCAGAAATCGGCCTCCGTAGACTGTTAAGTGGCTTAATGTGTTTAATATAATACATCAATGAGTTGTTATCCACGGGTCTAGTCTTGACTGCACCAGCTTCTAAATGCTATGCTGAACAACGAGTTTATGCGTGTCAATATCTCTCGGTTGTTTCCGGCTTCTGCCGTCCACGTAAACTATACCTTGGAAGGTAATTGTCGCAATAATACTACCAAAAATGGGTGATGTTAATCACCCAATATTTTGACCAAAGTACTTCGCAGATTCATACGAAAAAGATGAGCTTTCTATGAAACCATTTTGTATTGTAGGTATGTTTTCGCTCGCTATGAAACCATTTTGGATTGTAGGTATGTTTTAGCTCCCCATGAAAATATTTTGGGTTGTAGGTATGTTTTAGCTCGCTATGAAACCAATGTTATGGTTAAAATAAAACGTGCATGCTTATATTGTTTTTGAAATCAACATTACGACGAAGCAGTTGTTGAGTTTGGTGGGGTTTTAATTTATGCAGGAAATAACTTACCAGATATAAGCCTTGATGTTATGTTTTACGATGGCTTCAAAGCGAGCTGAATGAAATATAGATACTATCCAAAATGGCTTATTCTTTTACATGTGAGTCAAACCAATAGTGACTATATACGGCTTGTTTTTAGGGCGTATATGCCCAACATAAATTTTATTGACATGAATAAGTCTTTACAACGGAATGGATAGCGCCAAAATTCCGTATATGACTCACCAATCATGACTGCTGATTAAGATCCGTAAATCTCCGACATGTTTACATTGTTACGCTTCATTGCTCCTGATTTTTTTATGTGCTCTCTTGATTTGTCTTTTTTTGCGATGTCTAAAATAAATGAATCGGAACCACCTACTCTATCAACACTTCATTCAACGACGTCTTTAAAATATTTTGTTTTTATATATTTTTGGGGTTAAAAAAATGAAATAGACCAAAAAATATGTTTTCACTAATAATGTTAAAAAATATTTCACAGACCAGGTGAATGCTCTGCATCTGAACTATTCTGGTTGAATATATTTAAAAAAGTGTATGATATGTATGGGTAACCGTGTGAAATAATGTGACTTTTAGACGATGGACCGTCTTCAGGCAATTTATGGTACAAAATAATCTGAAAAAACTGTATTCCATCTGTACATTTAGTTTCAGGTCACTGCATATACTCCAAAATATACCCATGAGTCACTTCCGCTTGATATCGCGAGGCATGCGCGAGAAACTGGGCTACTGGAAGGTATGTACAACTTTTTTTGTGGAACCAGTTTTATAGGCAGATCGATCGGTCGAACAAAGCCGCCATTTGCTTACACATTTTCATAATCGGTGATAATTAAAAATGTAAATAACCTTCTTATCAATATTGTACTAAAGACTCCCGAGATTTACAAAGATATAATATCATGCATATGAATCCAAACTGTGAATCTTGATTGGTATAGACCTATCTGTTTATATCCTATAAATCTTTGGACAGATAGCTTGCAGTAATATTGGAGTTGAGTTGCATTTAAATAATGTGGATTTCGAATCCTTTTTCGTGGAGATAAACATATCAGATGAAATATATATATACATATATTTATAGTTGGACTCGTTTCTCGACCACCAGGTAAAGATGTAAAGTTGTTGGATGAATCATTTTCACAACATCCATATTCATATTATTGGCAACAAGAAATGTTACATTTTTTAGGGTTTTTAACATTGATTTGTTTACGGTCACCGCACATGTGCAGTCGAATAAATTCTTGGATCTAATGAATAGTAATTAATTCTTTCCTATAAACACAAAAAACCACCCGTGTCTGTGACAACACTGCTACATTGATTGGGGATATTTTTGTGAACTTCTATAAAAACCACCGAATGTTTGGCATTTTATTCAAAGATATAACCTATCACTTCTCAATCATCCACGTTCAACACACCTCTACAAACACTTCAAATACTATAAAGTAATATGTTACAAAATGTACGGACCCCAACGTAACTCTTTCGCAATTTAACGAAATGTTTATTAAGTTATATGAAGAGATCTTCGACAAATGGAAAGCATTCGACACGTTTGATCACAAAATCTTGCTTAGTAAACTCCTTTATTCAGAAATGGTTTAAAAGTTACTTAACAAATAGAATACAATGTGTGTATTACGATGGTACATACTCCTCGACCTCTCAAGTAGATTGCTGGGTGCCTTAGGGATCGAACGTTAATGACTTTATTCATTATCACTTGATGATACAAATTGTTTTGCTTATCGGAATATTTGATAAACAATTTAAACTGAACAATATATGTGCTTTGGTTGGCGGCAAGTCGCGTGTCACTTAATGTTAAAAACAAACAAAAAATGTATGAAAGTTAACCTAAATCGCCCCCCAAAAGGCGCCAAAATTTATTGTGGGGAAACACTGTTTGTACCCCCTTTGCAACCATTGATTGTACTTCAAAAACGTATTTTGCGTATAATTACCTTCTCAAGGAAATGCGAGCGCTCTAGTCCTATTTGTAAAGGGCTCAGAACTCTTTTTTCTTCTTCATAATGTAGGCCTACGCGCATAAATTCCGCCATCATCTATATCGGTTTCCACAGTTTTTACGAAATGGTGTGCAAAAGCAAAGTTCTGATAACAACTACCAAACAAGATATTGTAATAACAATTGGCATAGACCATATTACCGGCCATCTTTACTTCTACATAGGTTTACTTATCAAGTTGCTTCTTTCAGAGAGCGGAGTAAGATTACTCTTGAGTTTATATGTTTACAATCCACGGCACAATCTCAACGTGAAGATTGGCTGTTGCTAAATTATTGAACATGTATATGTTGTTTGAAAAATGATTTATGCCACTGTCTGTATTATGTCTGTGACTGGTATAACTACTCTGAGATAGAACAGGTTCTGCTGAGCTTTTTTCTCTCCACGAACCAACTATGTTACAATTTTCCTTTTTATATACATTTTTTTGTGGTGAATAAATGAAATGAAATGAATGTTAGTGTTTTACAATCCATACATAGCTAAGATAGATTCGATTTGAGGTCCAGCTTATAGGGTTTATAGTGCTTTGGAAAAATATAAGGTGAACCAGTTAGCACAATGTTACACTTTCTAAGTCTTTTCTTTCATTTTTCACAGGTGTTGAAAAAATCAAATTTATCAAATCATCCAAAAGTTTGAAATTAATGTTACATACAGACCTCACATAAAATCGCCTAATCTTATTTTCAAATGTTTCAGATGAGTTCTCAGAGTTTGACGTTACTTTGCTGTCCTTAACTAGTAAATCAACAAGGTAAACTAACCGTATTTAAACTACGGACTTTCATATATGGTTAATATGGTTGTGATTAATTTCTGTTTATCCTGAAATTATATGTTGCTATATTATATATAAACGTTATATATTTCCCTACAATGGATAAACATATGTTCTTGGTTTACTGTACGTGTGTCTTAAGAGTTATGGTTGATCTCAAGCCAATAAACCAAGGAAGCGGAATGAGGTGTGAGAATAGGGTAGATAGGGGAGACTTGGGACAAGATATCGAAATTGGCTCATTTATGAATTTCCAACTAAAAATATAACTTGTTTTCTAATATAAAATTTTATAAATGTACATTTTGTTTTTATCCAATCAGCCCGTGAGCACCACTGTAAGAAAACACTGATTACATTCTATAATTTCTGCTTAAAGCTCAAGACACAAGAGAAGTAGCAACTTTCAAGAAAATGAACATTTTAATTTCACCGCGTTTGGAGACACATTCGTTTTGAGTTTGCGCAAAATGGAGAGTGTTCTTCACCCAGGAGCTGCGATACGAGTCAGTGATGGAGATCAAGTGACGTCACTTCCGTTTGTCAAAAGAGAGAGGGATTGTGATTGGTCGGGAGAAATTGTCTCTCGTGGAGGGTCCGCAATATTCTCAACCTGTGACGTCACTGGAACTGTTGTAAGAAAAGAAACAAACTTAGTATTGATATTAAACACAGGAGCTCGTGACCGCTTTATAATAACTGTAATGGACTTTTCGATGACCAAAACTTCACCGTAATTTTTTTAAACGGATCTATAATGTTCACATCACACAGCATTAATAGATGTTTATATTTCTTTGACAGCGTGAACTGTTATTGCGGCATAGGATAACACTCTTCTGGTGCGGACAAATACTATAGTTCAATAGATTTGCTGAAATAGAAGGCTGGATGGCTCAGAAATCTCGTTCGCGGTCATTTCCTACTGGGATTTGGCGTCTGCCTTTGTGGATTTACCTCCCATACTCGTACAGGTCTCAGGCAACAAATCTTCCCGAAGTAGTATCTGTTCTAACTGAGACAGTATTATCCCAAATTATCCTGTTAACGGTCACATTCTACCTGCGCAAAGTTACATCAGCATGGATCGTTTTAGCCATCCTATTACTGTGGACAAAAGTGTATTATGTTCATTCTATTTACTCCAAAACGACAAAGAATTAATGGAGAAAGTTTTGTATTTTCAGATGGGTACACTAATAGTGAATGATTTCCAGTATCATATCCACTCATTACCAGAAGAACTACAACGATTGAGACGCTCTACAAATAACATTGACAAACACTTCATTGTGGCACGAAAACTTGTGGAAGAAATCCCAGATACAGTAGAAGGTAAAGATCCCTGAAGTTATGTCAATACAGAACAGCAAATTAACAAACTCCAAACCGATTTCACATGCTTTTTCCTGTCATAAATTTACATAGATTTATGTAGATATATTACTACAGGAACTAATACCATATGCTAACCTATTATAAGTCCATGATAATAAAAATCAAAATGGCTGCTGACCTGCTAAACTAACAGTGATTTTTTTTTGTCATTACTGAATACCTGATGTAAAATTGTTTTGTTCGCATTGGTTGAAAACAAGTCACGTGACAGGCCTACAGAAAAAAACGACTTTGCACGATTTATGTCGATCTCGTGTAACAATAGTAATGTTGCGCGCTGTACAGTGTGGAGGAAAAAACAAAATGCATTCGGTATAACAAAAGAAGTATATTTCACTAAGATCTTGAGATGACAAAGCATGTTGTTCCACTCACAAACATGCAATATTTGAATAGTGTTTCCTGTATAAATGTTTATCACCTAATGACATCATTCATATTCTTCCTGGAACTTCTAGACGCAGAAATAGAGACCTCAGTGCGCAATCGCAGACAGACGACTGGAGAGAAACCGCGAAGTATAATTGTAGAGATTGGTGTATATGTGGACGCTGATTTCACGGCCAGTCTCAACGCCCGAGGAATGACAACACCTCAACAGAAACTGGACTTTATTGTCCACAAATGGAACGGGGTTAGAATATTATTTTGTCTATGTAGTTGGGTTTTTTTGTGTATGTGGAAAAGGCCTACACAGTCAATGACAGCATGCTGGTTTCGATTCAGTATTGCGAATAAGACTAATGTCGATTGCTGTTGTTTTTGTTCCTTTCTTATTTTTTGTTGTGGGTTTTTGGAAAACAAAATGAAGGGTGGCTCACCTCATATAGGCCTTAGTCAAAGAAATTCTAACAACCTCAGTTGTTAGTTAAACTATTTCACTTAGTACAGGTGTTAAAAGGTTTTCAGTTTTGTTTATATACTTATTGATGAGCATGATGTATTTTTAGGTTCAGTTCAACTGGAATCGACCGGAACTTGGATACGACATCAAATTACAACTCAAACTCGTACATTTCTATGAGACTAATCCGGTGAGTTGAATGTTGCATTTTCATATTTCGATATAAAAAAATATGCTCCTTTAGTGTCCCTGTTTTTTTTTTTGCCCTGGTTCGGAGTTTGGATTGATTAATTTGTGTTTAACGCCGTGTCCAATGGTATTTCACTGATATGACGGCGATGTACTCCAACAGTATATAGCCACACTAACACAATTATAACACGTGAAGTGTTTTGCTCTGTTGGAAAAATTATATTTTTCCAGGTAAAGACAGCACCCTTAACCAGAGGGAATATTTTGTGTATGTTGTAGGCATATAGAGCCAGATTTCTGTTATACTTAAATCTTAGTAAAATGTTAACCAACGTCTCCTCTTTGCAGAGCTGGTACGTTTTGGATTCCTTAATTCACAAAATACTTAAGAGTGTATGTGATAACCAGGTGGATGGTCTACCTTATGATGTAGTCTTTATACAAACTGGGTAAGTTTGAGGAATACCTTGACAATAGACTTTGGTTTTAATGTTTTTTTTGTTGTTTAGTTGCATGTTTTTAATCAGAATGTATTCAGACTTGAGCATACAGGCCTTGACTCAGGTTAACATCAGCCCCAATTATCTAGTTTTATTAATTGTTGGTGCATAGCTATTAAGCAAATTCAGCCATTGTCTAATTTTCCTGCAACTTTGAGCATCGGTGGGAAAAACAAAAAGACAATTGATCATGTCTTTTCAAAACTTTTTTGAAGATTTTCTGAGAGCAATGTTAAACTGTAGACCCGTTTATGGATCGTACTTTGACAATTTGGTTCCGGGAAATCGTCGTGAGATAATGTCGTATTAAATTCAGATAATTAACCACCGACATTGCTAAAGTGAAATGCTATTTTGTGTTCAGTGAAAATTTAATATAATATAACATCCACGATTATGTAGATTCATTGTTTGTCACCGAACATATGTGTTAGTAAATTAGTGGTAAATAGATTAGGTAACACATTAATTTAAAATCTCAATATAGTACAGAATTAGGATGTATCGCAAATACTTAGATTTCATTTTGTTATTAGCGTGGCTAACCCGGATGTTGGAGGCCGAGCAGCGACTGGAGCCGTGTGCAGACAGAGGAAACATTGCGCCATCACCAGAGATATATCATCCGGGGCTTCTTTCCTCATATCACATGAACTCGGACATCTGTAAGTTTGCCGATTTATAGAAAAGCAAAAGTTATTACAATTTTGATCGTTTAAAGCTCTCACCACTTTATTAAGCCAATAATATCTTATACGAATTCTCAATGACCCAAACAATATTGATCCATTGACCCACAGAGTCACGCCTATTGGTCGATTATGGTGAATCACGACAAAACAATAAAAGAACTGTAAGAAACTGTTTGTTAGAATTCATAATGTGTCCCTATGCAACATTACCGGACAGATCTTACATAGTTTATTTGACTTACATAGAGTTTCCCAATTGTATAATTATAGGGAGGATAAAGAGACAAGTAGATTTGCTTGTTCCATTGGGGTTTTACGCTGTACTTAAGGTTATTTTACTGATATGACGGAGTGCTAGCCTACTGGGTGAAGGAATCAAACCACCCTCGACGCCAATGCGACAAGCAGTGACAATCACATGGCATAATAGATGGCGCAATAAGACAAATAGTGTAAATTATAGTGCTAGACGCCACAAACATATCAGCTTCGTGTTGTCCCTTAGCTTTGAAAGCACCAGGGCAACATGAAGATCCCTCTAACCACCCACGAGACAAGTAAAATATCAATCTAAAATAGAATCTATCCCACTGCCTACGTCGAGATATCGACTCTAAGATATACCCAGGCCATAATAGTACAAGGGAGACAATTTG
>JAUELC010153403.1:0-11246 GCA_031471745.1 Cryptochiton stelleri
AAAAAAATAAAAATTTCATAATAATAATTATTATGATGTTAAATTCAAATTCAGTTTGAGTAGTAGTATAATAATTTAAAACTTGTGAACAGCAACAACAGACCTCATCAGTTAGAATATCCTACTTAATATGGGAAACAATCACAACATCACTTCAAAATGTTTGCTTATATGAGCTATATTTTAGGACCTATTATCCAATCAACAAACAATTAAACACAAACTATGGCCAAATTTTTACTTATATGGAGTGCAGGTGGTTTTAAAATGATCTAGAAATCTCAAATTTGTCCTGCACCTTGTTCACTCACAAGATATTCATGGAAAAATCAGAAAACAAAACAAATCTATGTGGACCAAGGGGGGCGATCACATGAGTCTGGGCATAATTTTTGGCACAAAGTTTTTCAGAAATTTAGTAGTGCTCTTAGCCATTATAAAACAAATAAAGAAAAATGAATTGTTTTCTGCAGAGAAACGTCTCTCTATATATATTTTTTTATAAACACTCAATATTTTGACAGTGTTATCTCTGCGTCAGTCTACAAGCAACACATGTGTACCCAGATTGTAAAATCCCATTGGACACAGGGTTCCAAGGGTTACAATTTTGTTTAACTTTAGATGAATTCTCATATATTGGGTGAAAGCTTGAAACAAAGGAATTAAACAAAGTTTGAAGAATGTTGATTGGATTTGCTGAGACTCCATATGGACTCTTTTTATGGACTGTCTTTAGCAAGTCTCCAAGGCTAAAATTCAAACCATTCAGTCTTGCAGTCCACTCCTGAAAGACAAATTGCTAATCTTGTGGCAATCCTTATTGCAATGGACCTAATGATGAGTAGCAAGTGTACATGTTAAACCAGCACTTTAATTTATATATCAATCAGAGTTAACGATAGAACAAAAAAACAAAAACTTGGAAAACTAACCGATAAAGGAATAATTTGTAGACCTTGACAAATTTTAATGAGTCTGATATTGTGTTAATCAATTATATTCTGTTGATATTATAATAAAACAAAAAATTTGTTCGGTGCTACTTTACTAGGATTGTTTTTAAATTTTACAAGTCATGTTATTTAGGCACATTGTGTTCATTTGGATGGGTTGAAGGTATGTGCGAAATAGTTGGTTTTGTTGTAATTATGTAATGGATTCAATGAGCTGTTTATGATGTAATTCTATCGTTAGTGCACAGCGTGGGAAAATCACAATAAACCAGTTACTCTCATGCGTCCTTTCACATACAATTAAAACCTATAAATAACTGTCTGTACAACATTATAGGTAGAAAGGTTTTGGAGGCGTGGCTTTTTATTCCTCAGCCCTTATAGGGCTCAGGAGTATTGCTATGGAAATGTACGTCCGTCATCAGGCTGGATGTGTGTCTGTCTGTGCTGTTTCGTTTCCAAGCCATATCTCTAACTACGGCAGGACATTTTATGAAACTTGCATGCTGTAACCACTATAATGAAGTTGTGCCCCTGTAAGTTTCATGTTTGGGGAAAATTAAGTTTTATTTAAAAAAAATAAAGTTTAGAAACTCTTCTCTGAATACCATATATGGCTTATGTATTCCGAAGACTTTCTGAATATTCAGCAGCAGAAATACTTTTATTTCATTGGATAAAAATCCTGCAAGTATACGTTTGGGGGTGTGACTACTCTGACCGGGGTCTGGCCTCTTGATTGGTCAACAACTCAGCAAATTATGCCCAGGAGCTTAGCAGGTTGTACCTAGATGCATAGGATTGGTCAAAAGCTACAGCGGAAACACGGGAGGCCATTCTCGTCCCCCGCGAGTTTCTATTATGAAATAACCCACGCGTACAGCTCCCTCGTACTCGCCCTGATATTCCACTATCTGTACTATACATGTTTTCCAGTCTTTATTTATTCTCCCATCCTTGCCATTTTTTGGGGTAAAAGCTTCGCTGTATATTCCCAACATTTTCTTATTCTGAAATAACGCTAAAAACCTAACCCAACTTGTAAACTGAAGTAGACTATGAATAATAACAAGATTTATGCTTGTTTCATCATTTTATCTACAAATAAATAGTATTGTTGAACGATATAACCATTTTTCATATTGATTGTGTCAACTTTATAATTTTAATGCACGCCGCTCGGATTTTGGTTTAGATCTGCAGTTGTTTTTAAATGACCCAGTTATCTTGGTGCACATGTCAAAACGCTTGAGTTTCCGAACCGGTAGCGGGTGGTTGGTGGGAGCTTCGTGTTGCCCTAGTGCTCTCAGAGCTAAGGGGCAACAAAAAGCTGTTGTGGTGTTCTGTTATGTCCTGTGATTGTATTGTATCTTGTCATTGTTTGTTGCCAGTGGCGTCGAGGGTGGTTTCCATCACACATTGGGCTGGCACGCCGTCATATAAGTGAAATAACCTTAAGTACGGCGTAAAACCCCAATCAAAAAAAAAATCTGTACCCTGAGGCTGCAAAAATGCATTTCAGCGAGCATAGTACTTGCTGCATGTTCTTTTAGGTAACAGGGTTGATAGAAGCTTCATCTATAAGACTGCTCGCAGTGGATTGAAGAAAACATTCAAATTTGACCAGCAGGGGTTTGAGGAAGCTTGCTGTTGCCCTGGTTATCTCAGGGCTATTAAGGGGCAACACAAAGCCGATTTGTTGTGGTGTCTAGCTCTGAAAATGTGCACACTTTGTCTTATTGCACCATCTATTATGTCCTGGACTAACAGGTTTATCAAAGCAACCCATCCACCAGTCTTTTGGACTTACAAAGACTTGAAAAAATCACATGGGAAAGATAGGGATTGGAAGGAAATGGACTGGTAGCTTTAGTCCAAAGTATGGTATTGGAAGGGCACTTTTCATACCCTGGATAAACGCTTGCTTGTACTTGTCTTGTATCCTGTCATTGTTTGTTGAGGGTGCTTTCCTCCACCCATTGGGCTAACACGGCATCCTATGAGTGAAATAACCTTAAGAAATATACTTTCTATCACTCCTTTAACATTTGATACGCATAGACTAGTTAAATTTATTGATTCATTTTTAATGAGTTTTGCAATGTCCTACTGTTGTTAGAACTTACACTGTGGAAAATGATTTAGGCACTTTGTGTGTTTGACTATAGTTTCTGTCTGGCTGGAGTAGATCGATACTAGTCAAATAAAGAAAAATGGTGTTCACAGAGTTCACGAATGGAATACAGATACAGTCTTTTACATTTTGCAATCTTTAATATTTTTTTGCTATTATAAATCATACACTTCGGAAGTTTTTATTTTCTGACAAGTAAATCTTGTGACTTTCCTTCCTGAAAAAAGATAATGTATTTCATTTTAGTCTCTTTTTTTTGGTACCTTTATCTGTATATGTAGCTTTAGTAAAGTGAAGTGTAATAATAGGATAAATTATAATGACTAAATATGTTGTTTCAGTTGGTGGAGTTCCAATGCCCCGTATGGTAAGACAAGGATCACAGGATGGGGTGGGGCGGTCCAGAAGTCGATCAATGGAGGAAGCTGACCAACCCAGGGGCATTTACTCTACCAGTCCCATTAAAGGAGTATTTCTTTCAGCTAGCCAACCTAAATCCTCAGGCCCCCCCCCAACCACAGAGGAAACGCCAGAAACTAACAACATGGATACATCGGCACCTCTCTCTGAAACAACAGAGGAGCCTACTGAAACTGCCTAGGTGGCGACCGGATGTACATGCAGCAAGTCCATCCATGTACAGTGAAGTCTGCGTATACTGACCCCCTGAAAATATGAGTGCACTGAGCTTATCAGAAATCTGAGTATATTAACTAATGGCCCCAGAAAAGTCACCAGGCCGGAGTATATATGCCTCACGAATGAACCATAAACCGTGATTACACGAGCATTTAAATTAGTGAACTAAAACGATCTGGCTCTGATCCAGATCATTTTGGTCTATTCTGATACGGATTATTTTAGTTCACCTTTATTTTGCCCATGTAAACGCAAAAATACCTCTGATAAGGATCAGAGTCGGCTTAAAATCACCAATTTGTGTCTGAGTAACCGCCACTATAAAGCGGTGAATACTGCCAAGCTTTTTGGTATTATGCTATATTCAATTATCTGTATCACATTAATGTTTAAAAAAATATCTGTTTACTGACTTGCTGTCAAATCCTTTTTTTCTGGTCTGGTCAAGGTTGGCATTCCCAGGCTTCACTGTATATGATAATTACAAAGTGTCAGATTTTCCTGTAAATATACCATGGATGGTGTGGTGACAAGTCACATGCATCGCAGATTGAGGACTACGTGTGACATCAGAGTCCTACGTATAGAACAGCATGGTAGAGAAACAGCTTTCATATTTAGTGTGAGAATAAAAAATAACCACACTTCACTGAAGAGCTGCTAGAAAGTGCTGTACAAAACTCCCATAGAGATACTCTAATGTTAACACAAGTATATCAACAACTCGGCAACTTTTATCTTCTAAACTGAAATTGGCATGCAATTATGGTTTAATTTTTTATGTTTGTTTGTGACTTTGTGTTTGTTATTATTTTCTCCCATATAAATACAGAAGTACAAGTACTTGTATTACCCATTGAATGTCTCACCATTGCTGTTTTACTTCGTTTGATTTTTATAATTTTTCTATATGATGTTTGTTTTATAAATGGTATTTGTTAAGTGCTGCTAAAGTCATTTGCTTTTTATCACATTAGCAATGTTTTTTTAATTTTTTGCTCAAAGATACATTTTTTTTGCTTCCTCAATCAGTGAGCAAAATGAGGAAATATATAAATGATGGTTGCTCTTACACAAGTTCCTCTATATTTGTGCTTATTTGGCTAGAAAACTAGGTTATCGTCAGGTTGATACAAATGGAGATTATGTTGACCGAGCTAGACTTTGGACAACTTGGCAAATTAATATTTCTCACCCTGATTAACTTTGCACAGAGCTCCCTTTAGTATGAAAACAATGATCATTTAGATAGCTGAAATAGTTTAATTATATTACCTACAGTATTCCCACAGTATTCTTTACAACAATTCTACACTGATTGGGCTGGCACGCTGTCATATGAATTAAATAACCTTAAGTACAATCAAAACATATTTTTCTGTTTGGCAATACAAAACTACTAGTATTTTCAAAATTTAAAGGCATGTTTTTTTAAAAGGTTTTAAACAGTATTAATTAAACGCACAGGCATTGGAATTTTATGCAATGCTGTTATTTTTATTTAGATGTAATTTTTTTTATATATTAAGAAAAAGAAACAACATAATTTACTTTCGATTTCAGCACCAGTTTTCTAATTTTTAACTTTTACTTTCTCATGTCTCATTTACATGTCAGCTTCTTAAACTCGAAATTTGTAATATACGCAAAAGAAAAAATATTGACTAACAGCTATGCTATTTTGATTTTTTGTGTGTAAAAATAAATAACGCTTATTATTTAGTGGTGTATTTTAATACAAGCATTATTCTGAAATATTACTATTTGGATAAATATAACAGTAATATTCTTGGCAGATGTAACATATTTTTACATAGACATGTTATGTACATGTATTGTTATGTTGTAGTTGTACATTTAGATACAAATTGATGTAAGACTTTACATGTACCCAATAAACCAATTGTAAAGATGCTTGTCTCTCTGTATAGAGCTGTTTTCTCGGGACAAAACTGATGTACCGTGAGTGTTTGTGAGGGAGATATTATAACATCAGCGTACAGCCTTGTACGCCTATGGCAAAGGGACAGGGCGAGCAGTCGGAGGGAGCTTCCTGTTGCCTTGGTGCTCTAAGAGCTAAGGGGCAACATGAAGCCAATCTGTTTTGTGACGTCTAGCACTGTTAATTTGCACTTTGTCTTATTACAATATGTCTTGTGCATTTCTTGTATCTTGTCATTGTTTGTTGCCAGTTACTTCGAGAGTGGTTTGCTTCGCCCATGGTGCTGGCACACTATCATATGAGTGGAATAACCTTAAGTACGGAAAACCCTTAACAAACAAGGAAAGGGACAGACCTCCGTTTTAGTGAGCCATACATTGATCAGCTTTATAGTGAGAGACAGTTGTACTTTACTGTTTTTTGTTCCTTTTACCTGTCATATTGAAGGTATGTTGTTAATACTTGGGCATTTTCATTGGGGTTTCAGATGTACTATGCAAATGAGAATATATGTGTGGTGATTTGGGAAAAGTCTATTGTACATGTTGGTGTCATGTGATTTCTGACTGGTTGAAATTCTACCCAGCCAGACTAGTTGTAATATCTGTTAGGTCAGAATATTTGTACGGAGTGTTGGCAACAGTTTTTAGTTTTCCTTTAGTGTGTTCTGCAAAATATTTTTTGCAGAATAACTAAAAAAAAATGTTTTGAAAGCTAGGAAGTCGTACTGTGGTTTTTATGGACATACTATATGTAGTATCTTGTTCTTGAGTTTTAAAATTATATACGTCAAGTCAATAAAATTTATAAAGCCAGTACCCACTTATTTAAGTTTATTTCAGGGTCGATTTCATCATCTTGAAACTGTTAAATGACTTTTGAATGGCTCAGGCAGTCGTAAAGCTAAAAACCAGCCCTTTTGCTCTATGCTTCCACTGATTATTTTAGTATATTAAATACACAAGTAGCATCATTTCGGAAAGCGAAAACAGTCAAAACCCAGTGTTCAATTGACCAAAACGTTAAACACCAATCTACAGTGTTCAATTGACCTAGGATGTAACTGTACCCAACGTGTCATCACTTTATTTCATCATCAGGAAAATAATGTGATAAGCATTAGTGTCGGAAAGTATAGTAAAATTCTGTTTTCGGAATTACACACTTTGTGTATCATGCCTATTGATTTATACAATCCCCAAGGCAATCAAAACTGTCCGACACTTTGCTAATCTAGCTATGGGTGGGCATAGCTTTGACTATCTTGACCATCAGGAAATTAGCATAAGATTGAACTTTTCTTGACTATCGGTATTTGTATGTGATTTTTCCCACTTTTAACCTTACACAGTTGGTAGGTAGTATGTTAAACACGGGTTGTCAAGGCAACAAGTTTGTACGAGAACAAATCCTCGTAAGCCCCTCTGTCTTTCAGTGCCCCTACCCTGAAGAGATTTTCTAGCTTATTAGGTGAGTTTAAGACCTTGTGGTGGGCTCCCTTCGGGTTCATACTCACAACTCGCATGCTCTGTGGTAATTCAAGTACCGTATATCCCATTTAGATTTTATAAGTACTATTGTCATTGTAAGCATTGTAATAAATTCTTCCTCTAGACCTATCAGGTTTGTACTTGTTAGCACCACCAATGTTACTGGTGGTTCGGTAATGGTTTGTATCATAAAATTATTTGAAGCCAATTTTTTACTGCTCATTAAGTTTGTAGAATACCAATACTTTTAACCTTTAATTTGATCAGAACATGTATGGACATATTCCTATGAAATCAGTCAACGGTAAATTTGTTTGACCAACCATAACATGTTCACCATGGTCATAGTTTCCATTTAAAGCCATGACGAGATAGTAATAATGTACCCGTGAGTTTGTGACCACTTTGTTAAGATGCCCAGTAGATGCATTGTCCACATTTCCAAACTATTGTTAGTATGTATATGATGTTCAGAACTACACCACAACGCTTTGAGAACTTTGAATTTAGGGTGGTCAAGTTTGGCCAATGATACGCTTGTTATTATAAGGCAATGTCAACTGAATAAAGAAAGCATTTTTAACGTAACCCATCCACTTTTGTTATTTTTTGGGGGCTATTACCAAATGGCTACATAAATGCAGGCACAAACCTTCGCGATTTTGTCACTAGAGACAGAATCGGGTGAAGGGCCTGCTGACATACTGTAGTAGCAAGAACTTTCACCGCACTCCTCAAAGACAAAATCGTAAGTAAAAGGCATTCTGGGATATTGTCATGTGGTCAACACTGACTGGTCATGTGAGCTAAAAATCACTTTATTTGCTATTGAATTATTACGGCTTAATATCTGGACTGATTTTTGTTAAACTTCACACACGTCTTATGAAAATATCTTGGACAAGTTCGAATTTCATGGTCGTGGGGTCATTAGTCATTTTAAGAAAAAGCTTGGCACTACTCATCCATTTTGTCCCTGGGCCGGTTTTCATAAAACTTCACACCCATGTCTATTATTCATATGTCTTAAAAGGTTCGAATCTTGGGTTGTCAAGGTCATCACTGTTGAAGCTTCATTTATGGGCGAATTTTAATGAACTTCAAACACATGTTTATTGTGAAAATGTCTTGAACAAGTTGTTTGGTCAAGATCATGGATATTTTTAGTATAGGTTTGCCAGGTTAGAGAATGTAAGAAGAATGATAGGCTATACCATGAGGGGATTCCTATCACTTGTATAATAATAAAGATGAACGCAAAATTATATTTAAATCTGATAAATACTGTGAGAGAAGATGCCATAAAAAGATTTTGGATAGAACTCCAAAATAATTGAGCTCAACAGGATGCCAATAGCAAATGCGTATCATCCTTGTATGATAACAAGGATGACTGCGAAATTTGATTGAAGTCTAAAAAGACAATTGTAACTTCAAAAATATTAATGTGGGCAGGATACAAATATAGCACATCGTTAAAGGATAATAAGGATGACTGCCAAAGTTTTCTGAAATCTGATATGAAAAATGCTGTTGAAGGTCTGATGAGAAGATTTTGAACGGACGAACAGGGTGATCCCATATACCCCTGAACTCTGTATGCTTCAACAAGGGAGGTAGTTTAATATATCTACATTAACTACCACTCGCAGAAACAAGAAACAAATTTCACAACTTTTCATTACTGGTATTTATTAAAAGTGATTGAACACATATGTTAACAAATAAATCGACAGACACACAATGGTATGTACATCAGATTATATATAATATTATAATTTAATGTTTACAACTGAATTTAATAATTTTACACAACTTTCAATATTACTCTCACACTCGGATTAATTTTTATTTGACAAATGTTTGAAGGCACATAGAAGCAAGTGAAAATTATAAGATGCTAAACGTACATGAAATGACCCAAGTTGGATTGGTACAAACACGCTAACAAAAAAATCACTGATTGTTGGCATAGTTAAAACAATCTTAATAAAGCCTAAACGATACCTTATTTGAAAAGTTTTATTAAATTCTTTTCACTTTATACATACTCATTAGTCTTTAACAAAACCTATTACCACCATAAAATTGTATTTTAATAACAGTAGCAAAATATGAAAACATAAACCCTTAATAGACAAGACAGAGTTTTATTTAATTAAATATCACAGTCGTATAAATTTAGTGTACAGGTGATTTTCTACGCAGCAGTTTTGGCAGGTTTGAGGTTAAATCCTCCCCCAGTAAATCGTGAAGCATCGGATCTTTGTGGTTGAATTAACGGAGCACCAGTCTGTGCTATCGCTCTCTCTCTTTCCCTGAAAAGATATTTAAGAAATTTAGAAATTTGCCAGATATATGTATATATTTTTTATCTCTCCCATCAAGGCCATTTAACACAATGTTGAGTTCTGGGAAATTTTGCAGGATTTTCCAGTGATGTCCTGCAGGTAAAAGCTGTAAATTTTGATTCCTGATCAAACATGAACTGAATATTTGGCAGTGTCCAAATCACTGACATCTTTAAGTTGTTTTTTTTTTGTGTCGTGTGACAATTGTTCAAATGCTAAAATCGAAAACATTGAAAAAAGAAGACAATCCTGTGAAGTGGAAAAAAGGTTCCAATTCATAAGCACAAGCCACACTTAATTATATTTGTTGGGAAAAGTTGTGAATGGAGCCCAACAGAATAACATATAAAATTGATCTGTGGACGTAAAACAAAATTCCTGATGATAGCTACAAAGTATATCAAAATTGTCACTTCAGTATTGAATTGTTTTTTCGGTTCAACAATGGAAAATATAGAGTTAACTGTATTACTGTGTAATATGGCCTAATGTATTAATCTGACAGTGTTTTCATTACTTTTGAATTACTCTTTTAGTAAGAACAGATACTACTGTAGCTCAGAAAATCAAGCAGACTGAGACCTGTACAAGAAAGGAACCCACAACCCATTACTTAGTCATTAAATAGCCATAAGTAAGGGACATCCACCTTGACCACCAGGCCTTGAATTTAAGAGTTTTAAACCACTAGCCAGGTAGGGCAAATGAGGCCTGACTTGCACTAGCCCACACCAATGAGCCATGCACACAGATTGGACAATAGAAGGCAAAAAACTTGCAGCAAACACGGACCTATACTAATTTCGAGCGATGTTGACCACTCAGCCAACCGGCCACACTGGTGTTAATGTGCTGACAGACCCCAAGGGTCATGAGTTCCCTTCCTCTACGGATCTCAGCCTGTAGTTAAGTTCTATAGTAGTATCTGTTCTAACTCGTAGAGAATGCTTTCCCACTTATCAACAATACTGTTAATGGTCACTTTCTAACTAACACAAAGTTGTATCATGTTTAATTTATGTATATCGCTTTTTTAAGTATATACTACCTTTAGCATACTGCCACTCTAAAAGACAATCGACAGGGCTCATTTGTTTACATGTGTACTCAGGGTCTTGTATTCCCATGATCTTGCCCAGATCTAGTGATCCCCAGGATCTTCCCAACATCTTGTGATCCCCAGGATCTTCCCTATATCTTGTGAAACCCAGGATCTGCCCCACATTTTGTGATCCCCAGGATCTTCCCCACATCTTGTGATCCCAGTATCTTCCCCACATCTTGTGGTCCCCAGCATCTCCCCCCACATCTTGTGATCCCAGTATCTACCCCACATCTTGTGATCCCCATGATCTTCCCCACATCTTGTTATCCCCAGTATCTCCTCCACATCTTGGGATCCCAGTATCTACTCCACATCTTGTGATCATTCCCATGATCTTCCCCACATCTTGTGATCCCCAGTATCTCCCCCACATCTTGTGATCCCCAGTATCTCCCACACATCTTGTGATCCCCATGATCTTCCCCACATCTTGTTATCCCCAGTATCTCCCCCACATCTTGTGATCCCCAGGAACTTTCTGCATTTTGTGATCCTTAGGATCTCCCCCCACAACTTGTGATCCCCAGGTTCTTCCCCACATCTTGTGATCCCCAGTATCTTCCCCACATTTGTGATCCCCAGTATCTCCCCCTCATCTTGTGATCCCCAGTATCCCCCTACATCTTGTG
>JAUELC010153514.1:0-11245 GCA_031471745.1 Cryptochiton stelleri
TAACAATTGTAAAATGTTCACGCCACAGCGTAGCTGAAATACCGCTGAATGTGGCGTTAAACAACAATCAATCAATCTCTCTTTCCACACTGTATGCCATGCAAATAACTGTTATATCTTGCCTTGGAAATTTTGTTGAATTCAAGACATCACTTTTCACTCTGGGGCCTCCTGTGACTTGCCATTTTATCTTCAATTAAAAATTGTAAATCCTTGCATGGCAGATCGAGATTTCTTGCTCACCTGTATTTGTAAGTCATCTGTTTGCATCCATGAGGAATTCTTTCCGAAACTGAGCAGAAGACATATGAATGTATTTGTCAACAGCTTCTAAATACAACAAACCGAAAATACTGGCATCTGAATCTAGATCTGGACTAGACCATAACAGCATCCATGTGTGTCGGAGAAACTCAGAATTTCTGATTTCACTGGAAATAAATGTGTAGAAATTACCCCCATGTAGATGAATGTGTTCCTTTGTTTCTAATTGCCTGATTGGGTCATCTAGAACACTGAAAAAATGAAAAAGCAGCATCACTGATGTGGCACAAACTTTTTCTCATATTTTGTTTTCTTGTTACTTCTTGCAAAGATGATTTGTCATTGCTGTATTGAAGCAGATAGTCCTGTCATTTTTAAATATCGGACTTCTTTGTGGACTTTTTCCACTGCAGCTTTCTGTGTTGGCTGATATAAGTGTCTTCTTACATACTCAATCTTTCTATATTTCATTGATGAAACACACCATCCCGCTATATACCTTGTTTTAGCCCTGCCTCGGATGGACCCTAGTTGCAGTGGTCTTCTTACTTTAATGGCTTCCTGGATTAATTTTGCCCTTAACCTTTGACTTGCCTCTTTTATCACATTTTTTCTAAGCATCGTGCAAATCATAAATGCCAAGTGGAAGTGATTTGGATTTAGATTTACTAAACCAAAATGGCTGTCTGACATTTTGCCTGGACTTTTCACCACTAAGCATTTGATTAAATCCAGCATAAAATGCTGTCATTTCTTTGTTTGTCACTTTTTCATCTGCAGATGTTTGAATTTTATCACTGTAAATAGTCTTCAGTTCACACCAGACAAATTCCATGAAAGATGTTGCCTTTTCTTGCACATTTAAAAGAAGCTCTATCATGTGATTGATTTCAGTGTGGATATCTAAAAGTGGATCTGAAAATTTAAGCTGTTTAAGCTCATCTGCAATATTTATCCATTCTGGAAGTTCATGTTCTTCAATGACAGGTTCTGGAAATACTGAATCTAAATGTTCAATGATGGTGACATCTTCTTGTACTTCTTCATTCATTTCTGTGTTTATTTCAATAAGGTTTTCTGTACACGATGCTTCCATATGGGACTTGCAACAGCTCAAATCACTCATTGTTGGTGATCTGTCAGAATTGTAAAAGGTTTCAATATATTGTGGATGAGGCTGAAGTAGTTTCTTATCAAAATTAAGTACACGTAATCCCTCTATGCGTACAACTCGACCGACAGCAACACCAATTTGTCCTGCGTTCCTCATATTTCTACAGTCCACCTCTACGCGCGATATTGTAAGGCCTTGCGCTTTGTGGACTGTCAAGGCAAATGACTTGACAAATAATAATTTTACTGGAAACTGTCTTCTGCAGGCAACAAGGTTTTTGAGTCGCGCTAAATAGGCTAAAGTTATACCTTTCCAGAGAAATGGTTGTATTTAATGTTGGAAATTGAACGTTGAGTTAATTTTCAGAAGAAAAATTTGGGATTAATACAGGGGCTCCAATTTTCAGGTATAAATTTTTGACAGCTTGACTCGTTTTCAGTTTTGTGACGTCTCCACTATCAAGGCTCTCGAACTTTCTCACACTACTTGTAGAAAAAGAATCAATTTGACTTTAATAATATTATAATAACATAAGGATTTCAATCATTTTATATCCCACAATCAACACTATTCTTGATCACATGCAAATTCTTATTGCATCAATTTTAAGAAGTTTTGAAGTTTGTTCATACATTAAAACAGTTACGTTGAAATAAAACATATTGAATGGGTACAAGCCTTGTACGAGTCCGGAGAAATCCTGCCATAATTCGAATTCAACTTTAACCAGGACTGCAATTTTTCCTTATATATATTGACAAATCATTTGATCCCACCACCTTGAATGACCTTGTAACTGGTAAGTAATGAATCAATCTAATTAAAATCAGATCTAAAATAGCTCCCCATATATTTGACTCTCACATTTTAGATTTGAGGACAAGGCCTAGTAAATGGCGTGCAATTAGGTCAGGACGCGTGGGGTTCACAAAAGGTCACCGTCTTAATTGTCCAATAAAAGATAACATGAGGCTCGGTTAAATTCTAAGAGTAGCTGAAGTGGCCCAACAGTCATCGTAATTTCTGTTATAAGTTACGTGTTGTAAACATGAGAAAACAACCAAATTACCAGCAATAAATACCGGCCACCAAGAAGGCCGGTTGGCTGTGTGGCCTGTATTTACTGCCGGCGACTCTGAGGATCGTGGGATCGAGTCCCGTACAGGTCTTAGTCTTCAAGACTGGAATATGTTCTAAGAGTGTGTTATCCCCCAAAAAACTTTGTATACTGATTGATATCAGTGATACGTATGTCGGTGTGTGGCTTTGGCTAATTAGCGCCCTTCTTATGCAAATCGTTTGTTTGATTGGGGTTTTACGCCGCACTTAAGGTTATTTCATTTATATGATGGCGTGCCAGCCCAATGGGTGAATGAAACCACCAACTACGTCACTTGCAAAAGAACAATGACAAAACAACCACAGGACAAAACAGGACGCCACAAACAGATCGGTTTCATGTTGACCCTTAGCTCTGAGAGCAACATGAACCTTCCTACAACGGCCCGCCCCTTCCCATTCGATTTTTCGGTTCAGAAACATCCTGGTCTATAAAAATGGTACAAATCTGTGCTGTCTACAATACTGCAGGTGTATTATGTTCATTGAAAGTGCTCTTCAGCTGAACAGCTTGTCGGAAAATATTCGCAAGTTATAATGCATATTTGTCACGTGTTATGAATGACTATATCTCAATTAACTTCTATACTCTATTTATTTCAAAACTGTTATATATATGTAGGACTTGTTATCAGACCTGTTAGTGGGCTGTTGGATTCTGAAATAAATACAATGCAATATAAGGAACTGGATTTCTTTGTTTGTTTGACAATAACGGTGAGGGTATTTCACTTATATGACGGTGGTGTACTTTAACATTAAACAGTAACACATTCACAATCAAAATATGAAGTGTTTTGATTGTGATGGAAATTCAATGTTCCTCCAATGCTAATATTTTGTTTGATTGGGGTTTTATGCCGTACTTAAGGTTATTTCAATCATATGACGGTGTGCCAGCCCAATGGGTGAAGGAAACCATCCCCGACGCCACTGGCAACAAACAATGACAAAATAAAAGACAACAACAGACATAATTCAAATCCAAATCATAGATAGGCCGTATAAAGTTGTTCACAACACTGCTGTTTAAAATTTTGTTTTTGTTGCTTGTTTTTCGCTAAATGGAGATAATGTATGGTTCATTTGTTCATGCCCAATTGGTTTTAATTGTTATTACTTATTATAAAAGTAAGCATAATTTACAATCTTATGTGACAGATGTTTGGAATTTATATCCAAATCATAGATAGGCCATATCAAGATGTTCACAACACTGTTGTTTAAAATTTTGTTTTTGTTGCTGGTTTTTCGCTTAATGGAGATACTGTACGGTACATTATTTCATGCCTAATTGGTTTTAATTGTTATTAATTATTATAAAGGTAAACATAATTTATCATCTTATGTGACAGATGTTTGGAATTTGTGATCCCTTCGATAAATTTCTGCCAATACAGGTTGAAATGTGAAGTAATTTTGGTTGTTTTTTTTCTGCAAAACAATGAACAAATAAAATAAATATATTGCAATAAAATTCAATCATACAATAACTCCATTTATGTGGCTTTCAACAGAAATCAAATAATCCTGCAAAAGATTTAGAGCAGTGGAAATTATAAACAAGTTAATAACAACCGTATATGGTCTATTTCTTAATATGTCTTTTGTCTTTTAACTCAGGTTTTAAGTCCACAAACGAATTGGAGTCTTGAATTTTAAATAGCTAAGCTGGTTTCTAAATGACAAATATATGAAAGATAAAACATATGAGGCTCATCCAGTCTTTCTACCAGAGGACACAAGCTTTTTAACGCCTGTTGCTCTAATAATTTGAACTGCTGCACTGCACACTCTGATGACGTCAGAGTTAGGTGTCAAACATGAACACATTATAAGTTACAAAGTAACAAAACAAGCTAGCGCATAATGTTTTTTTAGACATTATATAATTTCAACCCAGGGACCAATCCAAGATGCTCAGAATCCCGGCATTGCTACTTTAGTAGCTATATTTTTTAATTTATTGTACTTCTAAAAGGGACGCGCGTCATAGGCGAAAAAAAAAAATCGTCGAGGAATGGAATTAGAGTAAGTATCATCAAGGAATGGTCTTTTTTTTGTAACGAAAATATTAAAAAGACGTCACATGAGTTGCACATGACGTCACAACAAATCGGTTACCTAATACCTTAAACTCAAAGAACACCAGGGCATAGAAGCTCTCGTGGTCAGTATTTCACGCTCCGCAGAACCGAAAAAATTGCAACTCATCAAGGAATAGTCTTATTTTAAATTAATTGTATTTCCATAAAAAGAGACCGAAAAAAATGGCTGTTTATCAAGGAATAGTCATACTTTATTTTGTTTACTCCCCAATATTGCTCTATTGCTGAGTACAGTCCTCCATGTACAGTAAAACGAAGTCTGAAATATGTTACTATCTGGCCAGCTACTGTGACACTCACTTGTCACACAAAGAAACTTTTCATCACCATTGACCTCCATATGAGGTGTTTATTGAACCGTATTATATCGTATTACCCATTGGGCCTTTAATAATAGTTTCTCTGTCTAGGCTTGTATTTATGACGTCGGAGTTAGGTGTCAAACATGAACACATTATAAGTTACAAAGTAACAAAACAAGCTAGCGCATAATATTTTTTTAGACATTATTTAATTTCAACATTTTAATATGCCACTCGTCACACAGGACTAGCACATCACTCATAACAAGACGCCACAACAGATGGATTACATGATACCCTGGCTGCTCCAGCTAGAGCACAGAAGGTCCCACGATCGGAATATTTCACGAAATTTATTTGAAATGTATTGCACTTCTAAGGGACTCGCAAAAAATTATTGTGGTATAACAGGAAGTCGAAAGTCTGTAAATATTGACCTATTTTAAGGGTTATTGAATGTTATGGTCACGTCCTCAAATGATTTATGTTAGCAGTGTAAAGATTGTTTTGTTCCGTAGGTGATATCATGCTATTTCAATAGTTCGTACCCGATACCAGCATTATCCATACAACACTATTATTATAGAACACATAGAGTATTAACAGATAAGCTAAGTCACGGGGAAATGAGATGAGTTATTTGAGCTCACTCTCTATATAAGTATAAAGGTGACAATGGATTACTGAATGTGACGAACGTCATTTCAAGCGGATATCCCCAATACAAAATGTATATCATTCAATGTAACATACCTTATGGTATAAATACTTGTGTATCTTATACATATAAAGAGTAGAAAGTAATGCTATCTAAACATATTTTGTTTCGGTGTAGTCTCCTTACCTACACCCTGATAAAGTCTTTGTATTTGGTCATCGGTTGTTTGTGACGTACATAACAAATATATTTTGAACACTGTAAATGTTTTTCAAATCTGGTTTTAAAGGTATGCTACGGTTTTTGGTTGGCACCTTAAACGTAATAACGTATAAGTAATATACAGGTTGTACGGCATGGGTGTATAGTGAGGTCAATAGCTTTGTAGCTACATGCAATGTTTATCTTTGAAAATATTTCCGACTTTGAATAAAGATTGAATTGATTTGACGTATTGGTGGTGTCCGATGGATGGTTCGAGCAATAGGCATTATAAATTGTGTAGTTTTCATAGTGTAGTTAAGCAGCCAGAGTGTTTGGTTTCAAAGATTATCTCTGCTTGTAGCTAGTACCTATACAATAGAAGATAATTGTTCTCTCTTAAGGATAACATCAGACTGTATCATTTTGGTTTGAAAGATTATCTCTGCTTGTAGCTAGTAGCTATACAATAGAAGATAATTTTTCTCTCTAAAGGATAACATCAGACTGTATCATTTTGGTTTCAAAGATTATCTCTGCTTGTAGCTAGTAGCTATACAATAGAAGATAATTGTTCTCTCTAAAGGATAACATAAGACTGTATCATACGATATAAAGATGCTAAAGCAGACATCCGTCACCAACACCGGTTGAAATGATTTATAAGGAAATTTCTGTATTTACATAGAATGTGTCAAGATATCAAATTGAATAGTACTGTCAACTAAGTTAATAAAGCGAACAGCCGAGATTGAAAGTGTGATAAGTATTAGGCTTAAAATTAAGATAAATCCAATCAAACGTAGACTATTCGGGTTTAGACAATTCCGGGGTCAGTCCCTGGAGCTTTGTCCCATAATAGGAGATGCATGTAATACGAGACACTCGCGGTTCCATTGCTAACTCTCTCTACTCGCTATCCACTTACTGAATACTATAAGTAATAAGATGGTGAACTGAACATTGTTTGATTATCAATCATTTGACTCATATTTACATTTTATTTATCAGACTATCTTTTAGATTAAATTGTGCTAATTAAGTTTGAAGAAGTACGTTTACACCACCATTACCACGTGCATGAGTGCCATTATCTTATTAACACATTCGCCATGAATTATCGAATTATTCACTATTTCATGAACTCATCAAATCGTATATTATACTTTACCGTAACCGTTATCCCCCCCCCCCACACACACACTAAATCAGTAGATTGCAGAATGAGGACAATCAATCAATCAATTAACCATTCAACCAATCAATTAATCAATCAACCAACCCAACCAACCAACCAACCAACCAATCAATCAACCAATCAGTCAATCAATCAACCAATCAATGAATACATCAATCAATCAATCAATCAATCAATCAACCAACTAGCCAACCAAACCAACCAACCAACCAACTAACCAACCAATCAACCAAGCTATCAATCACCTCACACTTCTTATTTTGTGGACTTAGTTTATCTTGTTGTATGTTCTATTCAAAACACGGTCAGATAATATATTTTAGAAGTTATTAAAAACTTTGTTCAGTTAGCTATTTCCGGACTTTTACAACACATATATGTTTTTTGATAGTTAGTTAGTTATTCTATACATTCTATAAGAAGGGGGAGGAAATGGCCTGTACAGTGTGGTCAAAGTACAGTGATACGTCACTTCCATGATAATGTACTCCATAACATTACAGTATTTTTGGTACAAATTACAGAGGGCCGTGGCTCAGTGCTTAGCGTGTTGCGCTGCTGATCCTGCTTCGATTTACCCCATAGGTTCAGGTCTCCCAGTGGACCTCCGGTAAATGACTCCGGCTTTCGATGTTTCCTCCCTGTTTACCGCCGTATTAAGTAAGGCAGAATAAGTAGTGGATTATCCGTATAATTGAAATACCCTTTCACGTAAAACGTACGACGTTAAACACCAACCAACCAAACAAACAGACAAACAATACGTGTAAAATAAAGTGACACGCGACCATTGTATATTAAAAGAGAATCAAAGGACATCAATTTTAAGTTATAAATATATTTTTTATCTTTTACGTCTTTATGTCTATATGTGTTTGGGCTAACAGCTTAATTGGATTGCGTCTTTTGTGTCTTCCAATGTTTGTCAATACTATATACAGCAACATCATATTTTGAAACATGTGTTTTAAATATGTCATTTAATGTCATCAGGAGAAAACTACACGTAACGACTTACTGTTGCAAATTACTGTATTCTGGCAACTTGAAAAGTACAGACTATATTTGTTGTTCTTGGAGTGTTACGCAATACAGAATGTTATTTCCCATATATAATGCCGGTGCAAGTGGTGGGGGAACGGGGCATAGCCTGGAGGAAACGGGGCATAGTTTGGAGGAAACGGGGCATAGTCCGGAGGAAACGGCGCATAGTCCGGAGGAAACGGGGCATAGTCCGGAGGAAGCGGGGCATAGTCCAGAGGAAACGGGCCATAGTCCTGAGGAAACCGGGCATAGCCTGGAGGAAACGGGGCATAGTCTGGAGGAAACCGGGCATAGTCCGGAGGAAACTGGACATAGCCCGAAGAAAACGGGCCATAGTCTGGAAGAAATTGGGCATAGTCCCGAGGAAACCGGGCATAGTCTGGAAGAAACTGGGCATAGTCTGGAGGAAACAGGGCATAGTTTGGAAGAAATTGGGCATAGTCTGGAGGGAACAGCCCGAAATCTCTCAACTCGTTGGTCTATTTCACATATTGAGCCTAATAAGTGCTGCCCGTACAAAAAAGTCGCCCAGCATTATCAAATACATGAAAGGGTTGATTTGAAGTATGTTTATTTAGGAAAAATAAGGATTAGAAGTTTGACACATCCTCCATACCTGAGGTTTAACGCCTGAAACACAGAGCTAAGTAAGCGAAATGTCACGCATTAGTGCAGACCAACGTGTCAAATAGGCCTGACTGCTGCGGCTGAAAGACGTGGTGTGATGTCACAGTAAAATGCACAATTGCTTTGAGATATCAGATAGTACACCGTATGCATACAGATGTACACAGGTCAACCCAGTGTTTTGAAGATTATTGTCACTTTGAAAAGATGAAAACTTGTATGTTAAGATTGTACAGCAATATGACTAAAAAATGAGAGATGAAGCAATTTGTTCATGAATTCTGGGTTTTTTTTATTGTTATTTATTATTTGATAAACGTTGTATCTATTATTTTATAAATGGAGAGAGAAAAAGTGCTTGCCTCCACCGGGATTCGAACCCGGGACCTTTGGGTTACAGGGCCAACCGTCTACCGACTGAGCTACAGAGGCTCAAAATAGAATGCTCCCCGAATTCTAACCCAATGAAGACTGCGTTTCTCTCTCTACATAAAGCACAGACGATACACGTTGATTGCAATGTTTAGTTGTGTTCTTGGTAGTAAATGTTTTAATTACATGAAAAGCATGTATATTGAAAGGACCCGGATGTGACTGCGAGAGAGGTTTTATTTATTATGTAAGGCATACATTTAATTTTATGTTATCCACATATAAACATCAAATAGCTTTTAGCACAAAACGGATGGTGTTTGGGTAAATGGTGAAATCCTAAATTTGATTTTCTTTTCAAATTTATAACATGTCAGTTTACGATTCAAATACTCTTTGAAATGCTCTCCTTTGTCCCTCTGTGCATAACAGCCATGTTCCTTCATTTTCATTTTAAATTATGTTCTTTTGAACTCTCGTACATTCACTGAAATGAAATCGGAATATTTATGATTTATAATTTTGGATGTGTAGCGTGTTGAATACAGTATGTCGTTTACGTTACACAATTTGAATAAAAGTATGCCGTTAAGCCACATTTTATTTCCGTTAATCCAAGTAAGAGATAAGTTCCCTTTCTTTCATTTCTCGTAAAAGGATGAAGAATAAATGTTTTCAAAATCCGTTTGAAAACGTATACAATACCTTTATCGTAAATGTTATTGTATAAGCATGCATTTAATTCCCAATGAAGTGACAAATGAAACTACATACTGATATGTCCTGAAGGATGAGTATGCTGGTACACTAAAATCTGTTTGATGAAGGTTTCATTTTTCTATATTTTCAGACGTTTCAACAGAACATCTTCCCTATTATAATATAAATGATTCCCTTCCTTCCTTCCTTCCTTCATTCCTTCATTCCTTCATTCATTCATTCATTCATTCATTTTGGGTAACCTTAATGCCCCATTCCTGAGATCTATCACTTTTAAAAACACGTTCAGAGATATTTTTTGTACATAACTTGCTCTCTAGTTTTGTTATATCCAACTGTGTTTGCTGATCAGTACAGGCTCTTTCCTTATCCAAATGTTGATACTATTAGTTATTGCATTTTTCAAAGTGTGTATGGACTTTTATGACTGTCATTAAGTTCGTAGCCTACAACCTGAGCCGCAGACGAAGTGGTGTACGAGCTTAAGGACGGTCATAAAAGTCCCTACACCCCGCGAAAATCGTCAATAACGAACTTATTATCCGCCCAACCCCCATATATTAGATTTTCTTTTCTTTAAACAATAAGAAAATATAGTTTATCTCCCCTGACCACTGTCGGTACCATGACGACGCTGTCACATCTCATGGCCCTTAAAAAGCGCTGCTAAAAATGATGTTTCCGATAGTTTAATGTTATTAAAATGCAGCAACCGTGAAACTGATATGTTTTAAGCTATGTTCGTGTCAACTAATATTCTATTTACACTGTGAATTCATTACATTTACAAAGAAAAGTTTGAAGCAAAGGCGGCCATGTTTGTTTTATATTATCCGTGAGTTGTGTCAACTGCCGGGTAGTACGGTCCTGTACCACCCGGCAAATTGGCCAATCAAAACATCGCGAATTTGGTTGATAGATAATAATCATATTTGCCATATTCACAATTTCTTGTCCACAATGGTTCTCTAGTTAATACAGTTTCTTTGTATCCAAGTGTATCGTAATTTTATTTTAGTGGAAAATGTAGTGAACTAAGCCCTGTGTCCTGCCATCAGTTGTAATTTACATATTTATTGTCTAGCACATAGATAAATCATAATATTTAGTTAGATCACCAACATATATCAATTTGAAAATAAAAATATATATTTTTTATAAGTTCTCGTCAGAATAGGTTTAAATGAAACCTGGGCATGTTATATCACATGATACACACATAATTAGCACCACCAAGCCCATTTCCGTTAAAATTATAACCACTTTAAAACCTGCATAGAGCACATGCCGTCGGCTTAAAGCTGCTAATAGTGTGAGGACCCGGTGGTTATATTGAGAATCATGGGTGTACATGTACGTTATACGTCTGTTTAAAAAAACAACATTATCTTAGTATTTCATTGTATTTCTGTAAATAGAGGTTAACCAACGAGAGCCCATGTAAACTAGTGTCCAAAAGAAACGATACCACATGTTTGCAACGACATAAAATAAAAACTAAACAATGCAGAAGTACAA
>JAUELC010153625.1:0-11245 GCA_031471745.1 Cryptochiton stelleri
CATGCTGCCCTTAACCAGAGTACCTTGGAACGATACATCAGAGAATACGAAAATAATAATTCTTATAAATAATAAGAATAATGTAGATTTTCAGTCATCCAGGTGGTAAGATATGTCAGAATGGCTTAGTGGTCAACGTACTCTGCTGTCAAACCGAATATCAATTTTTTTTGTTTTAATCTAAAAAAAAATATTTATTTTGAGATGTGCATTGTAGAGTTATGACCGAATACACTTGGAAACCCTTTTAAGCGGTTTCGTTCCGTTTATAACATCTAGTTTCGTTTGTTTTTGTTTTACTTCTTTACTTTTATCGTAGAGTGCAACACAAATGTATAAACCAATCAAACTGTCAAAATCCATAAAGGACGAGTCGTGAGGAGATTCACCTATCTGCGTTTTGCACTTATAGTTAACACGCAGTTACTGCGTTGTTATAATTACAGTCATTACATTTGAAACACCAAAAAGTACAATGTTTTTCTGACGTCCTATAAGCTAATTGAACAATGTCATACATGACTAGGATTGATTTAACAGCGTGTTTTTTGTACTTCCACCATATCAGCTTTTAATAATAGATGTCATCACACCAATATTGAAAAGTGTCTAAACCAGCGTTATTACTCTGCTACGCGACTGATCAACCTGAACTTCATTCACTCTATTACTCACATATCCATTATGCAATGTTGTGCAGTTGACGACCTTTAAACGATTGCTTCGTCGAATATCTTTTCTAAGACATTTCTTGTGTACAGTATGTTCATGTTAGTTAAAAAATGATAATGGCTCTCACATTTCAGTTCCTTTTACTTCTCTGTTTTGGTGTCTGACTACGGGTTCTGCACGCGTTGAAGATAACATATACAAACCGGCATAAATATACATTGTAACACTGTTCTTTGCACAGCAGTGTTTCTGATGTATCGATAAATGCGGCAAATAATACACATACTAACCAATCAAGCTAGCTGGCGTTGTGTGGATGTTGGCTAGACTGTCAAAGGTCAATATCTAATATACTTGCTGATCCATTGAATATGATACATAAAACGTTAACCGCGCCAAATCGTCCTATGTCCATATTTCAAGGCATGCATCTCTGGCTTAGTGACCCGTACAGGTTCGAGGAATCCGTCCACCCAATAAGAAGAAGGTTCACCGGTGTTTTTTTGCAAGATTTCCTCCAGGTTATTACAAATTCGCCATACACCCTTGGTCACCACTCTGAATGCCGACTGCATGCAAACCAACACATAAATAAGCTTATTATATGGCCATGTACATTCTCACATTCAAGCGGAAGCACAGACACTCGATATAACAGGCACCGCATACATATGCCCTAGGGCTAAACGCATATCATATACCGCATGTAATCATATGGTAATTATTTATTTAGAACGTTGCCAATCCTGACATATTAGGTGCTGGTATTAGCCAATACGATATGCTATATAATTCTTCACAATTGTAGAATTATATCCGTTGTTCAATAATCATCTACCAGTCACGTTCTTTTCGGCGCATGACCACCGGCTTGGAATGCATTTTAGAAATCTGTTTTATGATATCGCAATACAACTGTCAACCGTTATCCTTGAAGACAAATTGGGAATTCGCTAAGCCAACAAGAGCTATTTGGCATTAACCCAGATCCCTTGGCTTTTTGTTGTTATCCGATTTGGGTAATGAACTCCATTACCGAGGCAGAACTTTTTGTCGCCTGCATCAGAACCTGCACTTTAAAGGTCCCTGAAAGACTTAGTTTCAGTATCATCTGAGCCTAGTGAAATCTTCCAAAGGCTTTTTAACAGGTGCAGATTAATCTCTCAAGAGATTATGCTTTGGTACACATATGAAAAGAAGGCGTTTCCCCGATGTGGACATATTATATGTTTCCTAACATTCTTGTCTTAAATATACAGAGTGATTTACACGCATATAATAATAATTTGCCATAAATATTTGTCAGCATATGGTTATTTTTATTCCAGAACCGTATAGAGTGATACATAGGTCAAGTTAAATGTCGACGTACAACTTGCTAGTAAACATCCATGTAAGACATAGGAATAAATGCTCATGGCAGGAGGGTTCCTGACAATCAGAATAACGAAATATAACACTGATAGGAACGGATAGTTCGTAAGAAATAAAAATTGTGCCACAATTTAGTGTTCTTCCATTGTTTTACAAAATCGTAGCCTACTAGCTTTGGGAGTTACTGACAATCGAAACGAAACTAGTTTACTAAATGGTATCCTGGGATATCCCGAAGAAATCTGAAACTATTCAGTGTGGATCTTTTTTAAACCTATTTATTTTTCTTTCAGAAATCCTAACTTCCCATCTGTGCAATCATCTACAGCAGACGGAAATCCCAAAAACAGATTTATTGATCTGGAGTGGCCAGTGTACAATTCCAAAACCCAACATTATTTACATATTGGTAAGTGGGTCGAACAGTAAATGTTAGGGTTAATAGCTTCCATGCGCGTTGTACATTACCACTAGATGATACATAACTACTGATCAGGAGGATGTGATGAATGAAAACTGTCACAGAGGTACCAGACAGATGGGGAGTTTACATGGTCCGATGCTTTCAGTTATGTGTATGCATTTGGCAGATATTTACTACCAAAGCCAAACTGTATCGGATTATATCTTAACTCAAAGTCATGTTTCCTAATTGATACGTCTTACGAATTGTAATATTTATCAATTAGGCACAATATATGGATTAAGGAATAGCACAGATTAATGCGCTTACATATACCAGTTTTGTTGATATTCTGAAAGGCTCCATCGTAACACACACGCTATAGGCTGCGTTTCGTTCGAGTTCCTTTTGTCGCCTCTGGTACAGCATACCCATGTATGATTGTGTGTATGCGCTCATGATCTCATAAGTTCATAAGTTCAAAAACTATGAACATGTTGTAGGCGGTACATGAATTATATCTTTTATTCGATATTGATTTTGGTTGACCAACTAACGTTATTTGTACTTAACAAAAAAACTCTTATTTCTGGATTTCATTTTTGTTGTGATATAACACAACGTTTGGAATAGTGGTTATCCAGAAATAAGAGTTTGTTGTTAATTGTTCATCCCGCTTTTAAATGTCGTTCAAATCTTTTAACGTCACCTTTGTTTCATTGTTTATATAGGGAAAAGACCTAAGATAGCTCACCACTATCGCGGAAGACAAATAGCCCTTTGGTTGGATCTTATTCCGAAATTGCATCATCCGATAGTTCAGTCTCCAGACAGCAACTCTCTGGTCAGCTCCACGGATATGTCTACATTTGATGAGCCTGAACGTCTCTGGGACAGTAATGGTATTCTGCCATTCTTCAGGACTGTTCCGCCGACGACAGTTGTTCCTAATACTACATATTCCCATGAGAAGATAAATGTAACTACTGCTGCTGCCAATGATGTATGGTCTTCTAGTCAAAGGAATACCACGACTTCCTGGGCCAGAGAAAACAGTCCCCAGCCAGATTACGGCAGCACAAGCAATCGTACAAATGGTCTTCCCTTAAGTATCACAATAGCTGTTGGCTGTTCTTTACTATTTCTTAACATATTGATTTTCGCCGGAATATTTTATCAACGACACAAAATACTGAAGCACAAAAGCTCGAAAAATAATGTGAAGGATATTAAATTCCGTGCAAAGGATATGATTGAAGAGAAGAACGCTGAACTCGAAGCCGTTGATTTGTTATCAAAGACCGAGAGTGGTCATGTCATTGACAAAATCAAAATGACAGAGACTCAACATAATGAGATGTTCTCTTCGAACAAAACGTACATTCATGTAGCCAATCACAACAATGACAGGTATGATAGAGGGCATGGTTACCAAGGATACACTTCTATGCAAAATGTAGATCATACCAATTATACTGGAAGAAAGGGATGTAAGGTTAAATTCGTGACAAGCTGATATCTAAATTTGTATAGATATGTTCGTCATTCAATATCGGCTACTTAAGTGTATTTAGTTTAACAAAAATAGCTATTTTGGTGAGTGGGGCCATAACTTATGTTGATGACGTTTTGTCATTCATCATCATTATTTGTCGTTCCCATTCCAAGTTCCAACGGCATTTGTGCTTGGGTTAATACTGTTTTGAATAATGTAAAGGTGATCTTATTCTTAAAAGAAAAAGATTAAATAATATCATAAAATTACGGACGTAAGACCAGATAAATGTTGTTATTCGGATAAAGGCGGTTTGTATGATTGTTAAGATAAATACTTTTCACATTCCCTTTTTGCTTTCTTGGAGAAAACAAACGAATATTGCGAAGAAAACAAACATAATATTACAGTGTTTGTTCCGTCTTTATGAAACTACTTGCTTGATGATCATCTCAATTGATTCAACTATATATTAAAAAAGGCCAAGATAAATGGCATTTCTTACAGTGAAACTATAAAAGGTGTTCGATATAGAAACGGAATACAAATAACAACGAGATTACGGTATCGACAAAATGTGAAAAACAATAACTTACTTACCCCTAATTCCATGTGTCAATGTGTATATAGACTTACAATTAACATTCAACGAAGTGCCTTTCTCAAATATTTACATGTACAGATATATTCGAAATGTCGCTGTTTAAAATTACTCTAAAACAGTGCTGATAGTATTACTTTTATGTTAAGTTAAGGTACCATTTGTTCTATATTAGGTAGTTTGGGAAGTGGGGTAAAATAAGTATTATTTTAATAACTCAAAGTGTGATTATTTCATATTAAGAATTGATTTCAATATCTCACATAACTGTCTCATCCCGATTAACAATATTTTACATAGTTTGCACGCTTATGTACACATGAATACATTTATGTGAATATATAATGATCGCATATATATTGATTCCTGTTATGAATACTTTCAGCTGTTTCATAAATTACTCCTGTACTGTATGTCCAACCGGATGAGAGTATAGGTTAGACTCGTCTGTCAGTCGGCTAAAACACTGAACATGTTTCTGTCCATTTCTCGTAACGCATCACTTTAATTTATAGATCAAGTGTGAGTTCATACCATTTATCGAATCTTTTGTATAGTTATGGCGATTGTAACAATATTAAACATATTTAAGTGCTTCATCCTACGCTAGGATGACAAAGAACATATGCCTCTCTTTCCGGTTTTAGTTTCTATATTTTGGGGTGAATTTTTAAGGAAGGATTTGTCGTTGTTAAATCTCTGTTGACTTTTACATAGCAGGCAGTCTGTGCACGTTAGCGTAGTCTGAAGAATGCTCTTCATATCAATGCCTACTTCACTGCCAATCGGTCAACAGTACACTTACAATGGCAGCCACGTTTACTGAAATCTAATTCACAATTCATGGTTGGACACTAGTCTATTTTGTAAACACTAATGTTTGTTCTACAGCATAAAATTGTCCAAACATAAAACTATGACTTAATTACTGATTGCCCGTAATATATGTAGAAGTATGTTTTGGAGATCTGGATACGACAAATCGCTTAAGTGGCAAAGCTAACCATTCTCGACTTACAGGTGTGATCACCATTGTGCCAGTTTACAATATGGTATTGACATCACAGAACAGAACAGAAGAAAATGCGCGGAACTATCCAACAGCTTACAGGTGTGCGTTTGTAGTTAATCAACTCCCGCACCGAGCGGACGTAAAAGTAAAGACCATGCAACCTTGTTTTATTCTATTGTTAACCTGATTGTTGAATCTTTCATAAACAATAAGAAAGGCCTCCCACTTTGAATGCCTTGCTACCTGTCAATGTCTTAACGATAAATCTTCTGGATTCATCTCATATCCTTAAGGTTGGCTCTCACGCAGTGAAAGTCCAATCCAAAAGCTGGATTTTGTTGCTCTCTTACTCCTTCTCAGACAGGTTAAATTACTTTTCCTCTCTGTTTCGCCGATAGATCAAATACACTCCGCTATGTGGCTATGTTATATTGATTTCGTACCATTTCCTGGCGCGCTCTTGTGAGAGGCGACCGTGGTGTTACGACAACTTAAATCCGGCTCTTTATCGATGCCTTTGGAACAATTAGCAGTCCAACTCTCACAGACAATTTTATTTATACTTTAGAAGTATCACAATATATCCTGTGGAGACTATCGGTTTGGTGTACACCAGTATTTACGTTCACATTGATATATACAGTACAGACTAGAACTAACTTAACCTTTAACGCGACTGGAACAAAAATAAACACCCACCTAAAACGAAGCACGAATCGCGCCAGTCCGCGCTCTGACGCGCATCAGTCACGTTGAAATAAAAACAAAATCGCATCTTTTCGTCTTTACAAACGCGTCTTGACGAAAAGTATATTACTCCTACATGTAGAGTTGGCGCGTTTTGCTAGTTTCATGATCGCGTCTGTATTTAAAAGGAGCGGCAGAGCAGACGCATTAAAGTCGCGCTAACCAGCGCCTAAATTATTTGTTGCGCCAGAATTTGACGCGTTTTGGGTGCGTTTTAGGTGGGTCCAGACGTTAAGTTAGTTCTAGTCTGTACTGTAGTTTGTTAAATATTTAACAAGTGTAACGATGACCCAAACTTAACGTTATTATCCACTAGCGATAAACAGTAAACTGATATATGCAACAAATCAGCTGCTCTAATCTGGTAAAGGTCACTACTACGCTGTGACAGTTCTGGATAATTCAAGCTACGTACTTAATCAAAACTGATGAAATAATTTAACTGTTACCTGTAAAACATTACAAAATGAATGCTGTTTTTTCCGTGTAAATCAACTATTCAGCTAAAAAGTGCTACACAAATTTCCACTCTTAAGTTTCTGGCAAAAGCGTGATGGGACTCGATTAAGTCAGTGGTACTTTTCAATCTACACTGTTGTAATCGGGGTTCAGGGAAACGAGCGTGGTAGTATGACCGTTTTCCAGTAAGTTTGTTTTGGGATTTAAACTCGATAGAGGGCATAGCTGCGTGGCATGGGGCTCTGTTGTCTTGTTGACAACAGCTTACGAAGAGATGGATATTGCCACGTGATCCCAGTTGTTCCGGCGTTAGTTACCACCCGCCACGACTATCTGGAAATACAGCATTCAAACAATTTGAAATAAATATGGTGACCATAAAGCCGTCGTTCATAAGGATTTTTTTTTTGTCTTACAAATTCAATTTCCTCAAAATGTTGAGGTTTGTTCATCAATGGAAAAATTAACGGGAAAAAATAATGAGTAAAAGGCACGAGCCCGCATAAATCCTGCCATAATTCGAATTCATCGTCAAGAGAGCGGCTCATTTTCCCTCATATGTACATGTACCTGCAAAGAGTTGGATCCACCTAGCTGAATGTCTCAACACCATGAACATCGAAGGTGCGTTGGCTTGGGAGTAGTGTTGGTATATTAAAGCATTTCCCAGATTTGACAGTAAATTAACGCATCCTCATTTAAATATTTCGCCAGAATGTTTAGTTTCCATTTGCTTTATTATGATAATGTTGCATGCGACATACAGGACCCTACAAGTGGAAGTTGTCTAGTGGACCTAGCCTCTTACATTCTTAGAAAAAAAGGTTCTTCGGAGTGGATCATATACCGAACCTTTAAATGTTCCTAAAGGAACCCTCTTAAAGAAACTTAGAAATATTGATTTCAAAAGAACTCTAAGTAATTCTGTTTTAATGTCACACATAAACTTTCTCTACCGGTTGAAACCACTTGTTAAAGTTATTCCTGCTGTATTTTCGGCAATTCATGTCCCCGGTGGTGTAAAGCTAAACTGATCAAAACATCGGTGAACTTTGGTAACAAATTGTGCAGTGTATTATTAGCGCAAACCGGTTCAACGATCGAGTCCTATCGTCAGCGATCCCTCTATCAATCAATTGTCAATCCATATGGCATATAATTACCAATCAGTTAATGATACCTTTCTCGGAAACTTATATCAAGTGTATATACCGAATCTTAGACAAGCACATGCACTCGACATTATGGTTGAATAAATTAAAACTTGGTCGAAATAACTTTAACTCCACTCCCAATTCGACAAGCCGAAAATGAACTCGTTTTAGCTTCACACGAAGAACCCTTTATCCCATAAAGAACTATAGGATCGGTGGTTGTGGCCGAAGAACCATTTACCATCCAAAAGGTTCATCAAAGAACCTTCTCGATATAGAAATAACCATTTCAGAAACATATTTTATTAGTTTCGTGTCTGCCTCCCTAGCCTTTAATTAGTTTTGTTCCAGAACGTAACTTTGATACATCGATTAAACCGTATGTATTCTCCAGTTTGTAGACAATGATGTGGCTTTGTCGTGACTCCAGGGGCATCTCTCATGAGTATCCAGGTTACAGCCACCGATACTATGAGACGATTATACGGTCCGCCAGAAAACGGTATATTGGAAATTCGTGTTTTGCCTGAATCCGACATTAAATACTAGTTGGTTCTTCGACGCCAGACGCTCGATGTATGTACGTTTAAGCCTCCACCAGACGTTCCAGCATCAGTTGAGTGTGATTGAGTAGGTATCGTGCACGGTTTTCCAGTGAGGTTAAAATTTGGTCGCGAGGGTTGGATGTGTTACAGCCAGATATGTCAATCTTATTAGTGAAATAAAATGGAGTGATGTATTATAATAGACAATACAACAATAAAACTGTCACATGGTTTAAAGGCCGATGTGTTGTCGCCATTTCTATGTATGTAAGTAAAAATGTGTGTAATTACATATACGTTTAACGCATGAACGGATAGCATGCTATAATATAGTGTGTTGGGAATGGTTGAATGATTATCTTATTCTCAAATCAAGCTACCGTTTCTAGTGGTTGCAAGATCTCCTGTTCTTCGCTGCACGCACATATCCATATTTACTGCTGGTGGTTGAGGTCACGCACAATATTAAATGGTGTAATTCACATAACACAATAGGCACCTACTGAAACAGCCCCGTCACACAGTAACCAAACTAAAACACTCCAAGGTGTAATTGACCGTACATCAAAATGGAAATGTAGCTTTGTTCCATAGCTAACCACAGCTAAGACAACCCTTTTATCGATGTATAATGCCTGCGTTCAATTATATTGACAGGCTATTCTGTGAAATATTGCAGCCATACATCTTTGTCTCACAGGGAGGTATATGTCGATTATACACAGCCAGATTTGCCACTGAATATGTCCTTAAACGGTCGAAACTGTCTTAAACACATACGTATTGATTTTTATTCAACTTAACCTGTGTCCGAAAACATTTACATCGATGCAATGTATACCCGCCAGAAATGCGCAGCTTGATATTGAGTTGAACCTGTAACCCGCACGTCTGTCTTCAGTAGCAGTTTATGGCGCAGATAATATTCACGTTCAAATTAGGTCCACGAGTGCCATTCAGTGTAAATTGGAAACCAGAAAAAAAACGAGGTATGGCAGAACTAGGAAAATAGCAACGTAAGGTCCGAACTGCTAATGCAAACTGAAGACCACATATTCACCCTGGTGATTCACTTCTTTGAACCTTTACTTTCCTTTATTAAATAGGCTACTGGTTATCGCCAAATGATACCAGCAAGATGTACTATTGAAGCTCTACTATCTATACATTTGGGCCGTAAAGCATCTTCCAATAAAGGATCGCCGCGGAAATCCAACAAAAAAGTAATTCAACATGACTGAAAATCAAAAATTGTCGTTGATAAATAATGCAAATCATTTTTTAACGTTAAAATGGTTAGATTTTTTTCAAAAATCTAGTGTTGTCTTGAGAATTACATGTAGACATTCGCTTCATAACACATTTAAATGGCGGGAACATTCATAGCCTATATACAACATGTATTTTCTTAAGTGTGTCAAAGTATTTACACATTACTAATCATGTCGGTAAAGTTAGCAACCGATTCGTGGTCGACTTCCAATTTAACCTAGTCCACAGGTAGCTCTTCATATCAACATATATATATTATTTTTTTAATACATAAATGAAGAGAGAACAAATTGCTTGTCTGCACCGGGATTCGAACCCGGGACCTTTTGGGCATTAACTTAACTAGTTCATGTCCCATAAACGTGCCTGCCTGACTATCTGAAAGTTTCGCCTACTTTCTTGTCCTGGAACGTTTTGATCAAAATATATATTTCTTTATTTTATCTCCCGCACTCGTAAGCTGGTATTACCTTAAAGCGATATGCAGCTAAAGATTTTAGCGTTAACAAGTGAAAAGAGTTGATATTTGGGTTTCCGTTTCAGCAAACCAACCATCTGTACGATTCGTTGCAACGGTGGAAAAAAGTAGTATACACAACCAACTATTCGAGTTGAACGCACAGCCATTTCGTGACATCATTGGGCTTAAGAACTCTTCAGTCAGAACGGTAAAAAGTTTATATATGTAGCGTCACCTGGCGGAAATAAACAAATCAAACAAAATGACGGATGAAGAGGACAGTTTTACGTCCAGTTCAAAAGAAGAACCACGAAAAAGTCAAGTTAAAGGCCTATCAGATCGAACCACAGACAAACGGACGACGATAACTCAGAATTGAGCGACGAAGACAGCAGTACAGAAGGGGAGAGCGGAGACGAGTCGATTGCACCCATAAGTCGACTGGACAATGATGAGCTGACTTGGTACTAGAGTGATCACTGATTTTTATGAAGTCCCTCTGTCAAGGTAAAAATTGTGAGCAATGTTTTCAATGGGCATCAAATGGTGCATATAAAATGTCTTGCAACTGATCAGTCCTAAAATCGAGTGAATAAACTGTTTTCCTATCCTAAAAAATGAAGTCAAATAGAAATACCAATAGAAAATATGGGTAGTTATGTACTATGAAAAAGAGTCATAACATCAATAGAAAATATAGCTACTAAAGTAGCAATGCCGGGGTTCTGAGCATCTTTGATTGGCCTGTGGCAGAAATTTTATAAGTGTCTTTCGAAACAAGTTGCGCTTGTTTGTTTTGTCATGTTTAAACTATTCATGTTTGATTGGTGTTTTACGCTGTACTGAATGTTATTTCACCTATACGACGGCGTTGTACTCCACCATTAATCGGTAATATGTTCACAACCAAAACATGAAGTATTTTACTGTGTTGGAAGGTTGATGTTCCTCCAATGTTAAAACAGCATGAATGTAAGCTAGAAAAAAATACTGCCCTTAGCTATTAGACTTTGTTTGGCACGAAACTGTGTCATCAGTAGTAAAAGTGTAG
>JAUELC010153736.1:0-11244 GCA_031471745.1 Cryptochiton stelleri
CACCTGGTTTGGTTGTTCAAGCAGATATATTTGATATTGTGGAAGTCTGCCCTATGTTATCATTGAAGAACAACCGGTCATATCTGTCCATGTGGTAAACTGAAACTGTCTTGAACGTCAGTTCTGGTCTATTTCCACAGAAATGCTCTATTTTCTGTATAGAAATAACATTGTGAGGATATTAGGAAGTTATTAGCCTCTGGCAGCCACCGGCATTGTTTCACGTTTCCAGTGAGTTTTGGCAGGGAAATGTGAAATACTCGACCACTACTGGTGACACTTGGAGTGTTAAGAGGTAATGATGGAGTAAACAGCTGGGGCTCAACTTCCCCCAATAACCATTAATTTGACTACATGTTCTACTCGTGTAATCCTAATTTGCCCAGTCAGTCTGGATTATTCTTATTATACCCATTGATAATGTATAGAAGATAGTTGTAGTATAACCTGTGTGTGGTAACTGTATCGTACAACGGCAATTTCCTCAAGCATTTCCCTTTGTGGCGGATCCAGTGTCTTCCGAGTACACACGTGACCCATCTTAAAGACATTCTATTCATGAATCTTATTTTAATTACACGGTGTGTGTTAGAGGGTGCGAGGGGTAAAGAGAAGGGGCGTGGCTAAGTCAGCTGGGTAATGAATATGTACAAGTGTATGTGATAGAAGCTGCAGATTACCCAGCTCACTGGCTGAATGACGTGCTGCTAGGAACTGCCAATCATTCTGCCGCCCAGCACCACCTTGTGAGAGAAGAAGGGAAAATTAATAGATCTGTGTGGGTTTCTCACCATTCTACCATTCCAGCCAAGCACGTCTATGTCAGGTTGGTTGACTGCCTTACAAGTTCCCCTCGGATAGAGAGAGAGAGAGAGAGTTGGGCCACCGGACTGCCTGGATATACCTCATAGTCTCATGTGCTCTCTAATGTGGTAATCAGCGCACCTTCTTATTCTTACTTCATTGATTTTTCGGATATTAGTCAGTCTTGATTTTTTTGCTTACTGTTTTTCGTGAAAACTAAATAATAATTGAATACATTTGATAAACTTAAGTACCGGTATAGAAGATATTCTGTATCCCTTATAATTAACTTGCAAGTTCCCTCTCGATGGTTTAAGTGAATTCCTAAGTAAAATAAATTTGTTAACTTTTAACGTTTTATTTCCAGAAAGAAGACTTTTGGATGTTTAACTTTTACGACAACAACACAATGAAGTTTTATGGGTATCGATAACAAAATGTTTTTGTGGCCAGTTTGACAGATTAAGGGCGTTAAGGTACAGTTTCGCTTATTTGTGACTTTCATATATGTTAAGCCTGTGTGCGGCAGTGGACGAGGCGTTATAGACGGTGGTAAGCCACACCGGGCTGTCTTTAATAAGTCTCAGCGGGGTCTGATTGTTCGCCCGGTATCTGTGGAAATGATCCCCTATCCAGACAGGCTATACTCATTCACCTAGCTTTATCATCATAGAATTCAGTTTCGTGTTCACTATTGGAGTTAACCGGCCCACATCGGGAGAAGTAAACAACACTTTTAGTAGCCATCTACTGTATAAATAGGCTATATACTTCACACGACGCCAATTTTCTCGGATATATATTAACCATTGAGCTGATGTCGGGCTCTAATTAATATATGAGCTCTGCGATCTATCAAATTTCTATGTTACCGTGAGACTGGGCTGAGACGGTAAAGTCGAAATGTCTAAGTGGAGTGAGAATAGGACTCCTAATCCTTGTGGACGTTTGTGTGATAACTGGATCATAATGATTAGTTTAAGTATATATCTCCTGTTTTGTTTAATACCCCTTAGTTCTTGTCAATACCTAGGAATGTTTGAGGCACAAAGGGCCCCATTAGACCCTTGTTTAGACGAGAACTCCGATCCGAAAACATGTGTGCCGGATTTTGTGAACGCTGCATTTAGTAAAGCGGTAACGTCATCTAGTACATGTGGCACTCCACCCAATGGTTATTGTAAATCAACCACGGATAAAGATGGTAAAGTAATAAGGAACTGTTACGTCTGTGACGCTAATCACCCTAAACGACGTCACCCATCATCCTATCTGACAGATCTTAATAATCCCAATAATGTGACCTGCTGGATGTCAGAACCATTCGTCCAGTACCCACAAAATGTCACCCTTACTCTGAGTCTTGGGAAAAAGTACGAACTAACATACATCAGTTTACAATTCTGTTCTGCTCGACCAGACTCCATGGCTATATTTAAGAGCGTGGACTATGGCAAGTCTTGGGTACCATTCCAGTATTACTCACGCGAATGCAAAAAAATGTACAGTAAAAATCCTCGAGCGGTTGTTACAAAAGTCAACGAACAGGAAGCTTTGTGTACGGATGCTTACAGTAACATTGACCCTCTGAGTGGGGCCCGGGTGGCCTTCAGTACCCTCGAGGGCAGACCGTCAGCTTATGACTTTGAAAACAGCCCAGTTTTGCAGGATTGGGTCACGGCCACTGATATAATGATTGTTTTCAACAAACTGAACACTTATGGGGACGAGGAAGTTGATGATGAAGGGGCTAGAGAAAGTTATTATTATTCTTTATCAGACTTTGCTGTTGGTGGGAGATGCAAGTGTAATGGCCATGCTTCTAAATGTGTCCTGGACGAGGACGGTAAAGAAGTATGTGATTGTAAACATAACACAGCAGGTGTTGATTGTGAGAGGTGTAAACAGTTCCATTATGATAAACCCTGGGCGAGAGCCACTCAGAGACAGGCTAACCAATGTGTGGGTAAGTACAAACAATTATTCCTATTCTCTTACCTTTTGGTAATTTTCTGTTAAATTTAAATATTTTTTTAAATATAGAGAGAAAAATTAATACAACATTTGTAACCAAACCTCCATTTTATTAATTCGCAGTACGATCAGAATGGACTGCATTTTAATACCAAATAATATTTATTTCTATTATAACAATTTTGACTTTTTATCAAATAGATTCCAGGTACTGATGTTTTAACATATATACAAAATGTGATCACGTACGGAGTAGAAAAAAAGCGATGATATAGGGCAGTTTTTGGAATGGGGAGGCTGTCATAACATCGTTCTGCTGTATTTACAGTTCTTGTCACCCACACACTAACTTGTTACTCTGTCTTGTATATACTGTTTGATGCTGGGGGTTGTTATAGCTTGCAGCTGTCTTTCATTTACCATCTTAAGCTTAGTTACGATATCCAAAACTCTTGGAGAAACTTTTGTACAGACAAGGCAATGGTGTTCTAAATATCTCAAATATCGTCCAGTATTTTGAGAAACACTTATTTAAAATGATAACCTCAGTTGAAATATTTCCCTTGGAATGTGACCTATTTAATAGATAGGAAGAAGTTGAAGGCTTTGTCAAATTCTGGTATCACAAACAATTTAATGCCTGGTTAGAGCTATTGATAGTGGAAGGGGATGTCGATTATAGTTCAGGGCGACGTACAGCTGTCTATTCTCAGATATCAGCAAAAATATCGTGAACCGGCCAATGCACTTTCACGCTGTCTTTTAAAAAATCTTTCGTCTGTTGATTTGACAAGTTTGGCTTATAATGTTTATCAAAATTACGTGGACAATACACAATGCTAATTTCTAAAACTAAAAACTTGTATACCATTGATCGATATACAACATATGTAAATAAGAAAATAAACGTTCATTAATAGTTTTATTCTATCAGTTTACCTTTATTTTTCAGCATTTGCATTTTTTAAGTTTATTTTTCATTCAAATTCAATTGATATAATTTATCGTATTGTTATGTTTATTAAGAAATAAGCATAACACGGGCTAATGTTTTTGATCATCATTTATTGGGTGTGGAAAAAAATTACAAGATTTTAAGAGTATTCTTAACATTGCCTGAATATAGTATATTTATAAGTATAAAAAACATGAAAAAGGGGTTTTAAATGTTTAATATCGCTATAAAGAAGGAATTTTTAGTAGGACCCCCACTCCACCAACCGCACCATTTCCATACCGGTACCGTGCTAATTAGTTCTCTCCCCCTGCTGTGTGTTGTACTGTTGTCATCTGCCGCTTAAAACCGTGTATAGGAAACTGGAAAGCGGAGACAATACGCCCATGTCTTATACAGCATAGGTGTTATAATTTTAAGATGATCTGATGGCTTTTCATTGCTTATAAGACCCCCATCATTACCCCACCAGTGGCAGGTACCCGCGTAATAACTGAATCACTGTTGAGCCATTCAGTAGAGGAGATTGACACATTGTAGTAAGCGATTGATCCGGCTTACTAGCTCACAAGGTGTCTCTTCTAACCATCTAGGAACAATTGGTCAAAGTCGGATTAGTACTTTTAGAAAGACGTCCACTCGGAGACGGGACAAACTGCCCCCGGCGAGCCTCGAAGGAACCCGAATAAATAAATCCTAGTTCTTTAATTGACATCACTCACTGTGTAGTCAAATTACTAGATTGTTGACAAGGTAATCAATTTGTCAGAATAACTATCAAGAAAACTTTCCAATGCCGCAGGGTTTCAAAATGGCCAAACAATTTCCAGAGAGAAACTAGTCCGCAATGTAGTTTCCTTCCGTTGACAGACCGCTAAATACATCAGCACGTAAGATTATTTTTTCTGAAGAGAACTGCAGGCCGACAGTCTGGTAAATCGTGTTAAGGAAGCTATTACCGTCGCCTCACTTGGTTATTGCGCTGCTTAAATGCAGTTAACGATGCCTCTGGAATGGCAATTGTTCGAAATTTGCCGTAAATATGTTCTGTCGTCGAATAGGTTCTGTGTAATGAGTGATTCCTCAAGTAGACCCATGTTTGTGGACATGGGAAGACGTTAGACAGACAAACACATTGGTGTAAATAAGAGCCTGTTTGCTGGGGAAAGTTATTGAGGGAATCTGGTTTTGATACATACTGGGCGATCCTCAGCTTATTACATACTTAAAGAAACCCGGACTTTTGAGTTCATTCCTGAGGGTTATTACATTAACCCAATGTTGGTTCTCCGCTCACTTTGCTTGATAAATGCATTCTTTACAACTAGTACCGAACATAAATATATATAACTATATATACAAGAATTTGAAAAATGACTGGTTTAAAAAGAAATTTTAAAGTACAAGAGATCCGCATAAAGAACGAAAATATCAAATTAAAATTGTCAATATATACGGTAAACTTTAAGAATTTGTTTGGTTCTTTTTAATTCAGAGGCGTGGGCTATGGTATTGAAGCCCAAATAATTCGACCCAATCAAAAACATTTATAAAGGTACACACGCAAAACACTTTTTGCTATTGCAAGAGATGGTATACATTACAATTTCCAAGGTTAAATGACACTGACAAAGGAAGGCACAAATACTTATAACAACCAAAGCAATGAGAAAACAAGATAAGCAGAAACAGCACTTCCCTTTTATTGAATCTTTTAATTTTCGATTTTAAGTAAGTTTGCTTGGGTGATAAACTGTCGAGAAGAACAGGTAATTGTATATGCATGTTTACCCATAATATCATTATGTCTGTCAATGGATAACTGGTTTTTAAATTGTACTAGTTTTTTTGTTATAGTGAATTCAACTATTGTAAACACTGAAATGTTAAAATTTTGTCATAAAGGTTTTATTGTCTGTTCAGAAATATTTTTTTACAAAATATTTTACTTTAAAAAATGGATCATTATTTTACCATATTATCGATCTGTGTTGAAGGACTAATTAATTATATCGACAATAGTTCGTTTAAAATGTGGCGTTTTTTTTTGTTTTCGTATTAGTAAATCCATTATTAATTATATTTCAATTTTAACAAATTGAGTGTTAATCTATAGCATATATCGTCTGGCAAAGACAGCCTCTATGTCGGCCATTAAACTCTATGTAAGGACTTTTTCCTCGCAATTTCGGAGGTATGTCACCTTTACACAGAGAAAGGTGTGTAATTGAAACGGTAAATAAGGAGACGTTAGTGCGAGTGACAATGTCAATTTACTCATACGGATTGATATCGCACCAGACTCGCTTAGACTGTTAGCTATGTACCCTTGTCACTCTCTAGGACCATCCTATACCGTATATACCCTGCCTCACATTGACTAAAGCAAATTATTTCATTTCACTATACATAGTCTCTGCAGGATTTAATTCCACGTTCAAGAACACAACGTTATGGTTATATTTGGACTTTGACCTCACAAATTAATCAGTGGCGCCATACATATCTTTTGTCATTGCAGTTTAATAAAGTATCGCTCAGTTTAAAACCAAAAACCATTTAAACACAAAGAACAAACCGTAAAATACATGATGAAAATAAACAGTATGTACAATTCACTTGAAATCAACGGTTAATGTTATATATCATCGTGTTAAATAACAAATATTTCTCCGGAAGATAGGATAATCTCCAAAGTAAGACATTGTGATAAGATGCTACGAATTTGTTAATGCAGAACTTTATTTATTCGGTTAAATGTTATTTTAAGCAACTGTAGTTGGAAAATACCAATAAAACGCGAAAAATCTGATAAAATAAATGATTCTCTGTAAAGTTGCTTTTTCTAAAGTTTCCTAATGGGATAGTTCGTGAGATAGGGGTTAACTGGTTTAAGGTGTGGCGGGTTAAGAATACTATTGTTGAGTCTGTTCAATTTCTGGCCATGATGGCGTTATGCTGGTTCTGTTATTGAAGAGCCACCGCCTTGACCACGCTTTAACGATGGTCCACTCGTGCAGGTGCGCGGCCTTTGTCCACTCGACCTAACCACAACACCTAGTCATTGGACTCTGGTCATGCATAGATCGATTTCTTTATTTGCCATTTCTTTTTTCCTCTGCCAGACAATGGCATTGTATCGCTCTCTTTTGAAAAGTTTAACACGGCAACAGTTAACAATGATTGCCGGGTAATTAAACTTTAAGACGAGGAAAGACTACGAGTCTTTCACCGTGGCTCAAAAGACACATTTTGAAGTAAGATCTCCACTGGGGTGAACTGAAGTACCCAGGAATTCTGAAAGCTTTTAAAAGGGAAATCCCAGGATACCCTATCCCGTGAGCATATAGTGTATCCTGATGTACCCTATAACGCGAAGCCTCATACAATTCTTTCTTAAATATTTAAGAATGTATGAATCCATTCATACTTTTCACCGTTTTATCAAAATGTCATATGCCCTCTATCACAAAGCCTGAAACAGCTAAATATTTAGCGAACACACTTTTTAGGCATAATTATTTCGTGTTTATGTTAATAACATTTGTGATGATTACAACAAGGTGGTCTTCAGTATAGGTGGTCTTCCCCATGCTACTGAACTGTGCATGGAGACACACGACGCCTTGAAAGCCATATCAGTATCCTTGGGGGAGGTGTGTACGCCCCGTAATGTCGGTTATATCATTGTCTGGAAGGTGTTAGAAGATATAGATCAAAGATAAGATAAGATAGGTTTGTCAGAAAGATCCCGGGTCAATTCTCTGGTTATATAGACGCGTGCTTATTCCCCTTATCTGATCACAGTGATTGATAGACCGAAGACAAGCTGTACCTGCAATCTTGTGTTAGCTTTCTCTGGAAAATTTTACGAGAAAATTTGTCGTTTTTTATATATTTATATATATTTCTAAAAATAATCAATATATATCATTTTTGACGAAGTAATTTAATTATCATTCTGTAATATAACTATAGCGAAATCCATAAAAACAATATCTTGCTTTTATTATATCAATTTATAAAAAAAAAGAACCTCCCAAAGAACTAAGATAGCTATGTATAGTTGTGTAAAATATAGGCTGATAAGATTCGGATATATTTGTAAAGTCGGTACTATTTACCTGTGGCAATATAGGCCCTATTAATCTCAAGCGTGGTACGTATAATTCCAATTGTCACTGAATGTGATCCTGCGACATTCCAAGTTTAGGTTCTAATTCGACACGAAGTATCAGATGGACTAAATACACCATGCAGTCACAATCAAACCTCTATTAAACTGACCTTGCTATATGAAGCGGTAAATACAATGTTTTGTCAACTCACTCACTCAATTGATGTTGATCGTTGATATATGGTTATAATTTGAATGAGAAAATGAATCGCATATTTAAAACAGTTGACCTGTATTCAATGACATAACCCTTCCACTTAAAGCACTCGTCCAATGGTTAGTTTGTACTAAGATCTATAATTGTACACGTCTGAGGAGACTTGAGGCCATAATTGGCTAGAACTTGTCGCTATCCGTGATAAACAATAACACCGTATATACAACAACACAATCGCTCTATTTCTCAATCGAGTTGCTGGACCTTCTGAATCAGGGGTGTTCCTTCATTCATGCTATTCTGGATACATACACATGCATCGTTTGAAATTTTCGGTTATTTGGATTTTATAGGTCAAGCATTCTTAATTGTGTCCTTGTTCATAAATCTTTCAAATTAGTTTCAATTCGTAAATCCGTACAGATCCACAATTAAAAGCACATTTGTTCACTCATTTTCTATCACAATCAATTTTAGTTTATTATTTTCCAGTTTGTGTTGATTTGCTTCGTTATACCTGGTGGTTGTGCGGCTTGTGTCTTTGACCGTTAACTTGTCGAATGTTATTAAACGTAAGATCGTTGAACCATTAGAATGTATGGTGCAAACTGTGTACCTTTAGTCTGTTCTATTATAAATGGTTTGGAGATATTGTCTGTATACATATATGGGCAATTTGTGCCGTTTGATCTTTGACTCCAGATTGAATGTTAAGGCACGGATTCTAATTCACTTAAATCCTCAAATGTCCGGATTGGCTTAGACGTGCAGAGGTATAATTAATCACCAATAAAACTCGATATTCCATCATTCCAAAACAGTTTTACTCAATTCACTGCTCAAGGATTTTTAACACATTTTAATTGAGAAATGCGGGTTTCGGGAGCCATTGTCTTGTGGAATGTGTACCTACTTAGTCTTGATAGTTCCAACGGGATCTGATTTCAATGTGTTTGCTAGGAGGGGGTCAATCATCGGTGTGTTTAATGCCTGCTGGTACCCAGAGGGTCGTGTCTCTCAGGCGATCACAGATTACCTATTACAAAACATATCTTTTCTACTTGGTCATTGAGATCTATTGTTGATCTGCTGCCGAGAAATTAGATCAAACTAGTTCAAACAGTCGGGGTCAACCTTCATAATTCAGGCGCTATTACGACATTAAGCGTAGAAATCTTATTCTCTGTGGTAGTTTATTGTAGTGGGGTGCTTTACCTGCTGAAGTAAAACCATATCAGTTTCTATATGGCGTGTGTTCACTATAGAATTAGAGTGGATGCATTGGTATATACCGTCATGAAAAGGCGATATATATTTTATAGGTCAAAACAGAGGTAATACACGGATAGTTCAGATATTTTTAGTACGGAGTTTAAACGGAGATTTCAGAAGAGTATTGCACAGTTAAACAATATTTAACCGACTGAAACATATGAGACTTTACTGAAAGTAGGAAAATGAATGTTTTGGGCATCCACATTAAATGAGTAGTTTTTCAACTTTAATTTCATTTGAGCGGGAGATTTGTTGTACTTATGTTGTGGTTGCTTTTTCAGTTTTCTCTCATTTCTTACTTTACCTCATACTGGTTTAGCAACTATAAATATGTTACCAAATTGGTAGCAACGCAGTCAACCACAAAATGTAAAGCAAATGAATTCTAACAGACATGTAGCTAAACTTACAATGGTCAATACAATAAAACGAAACCATTATTTGAAATACCTAAATCAAAGATAGTGCATTATTACTGATGATTTTTCCATTAACAGCCTTATATCATTAAACACTCTTGAGAATGTAGGGCATATTTACAAAAGTTTTATCTAAATGTAGCCTGAACCTGTAAGGAAACCTTTTTTTATGTCAGGCAAGTTGAGGCAATATCCGTTCATTTTGTGAACTTTTGATGAAATCAGTATATATGCTAAGACGTAGACTTCAGTCGTGTGAGAATCAAGTGATTCAAATTATAACCAACAGTGACATTTCTCTGTCATTAAACAAAATGTTTAAATGGCGGGCTTCATTAGCACTGACGTTAATATTACATCTGACTATGTCATTTTTGGTAAATCATGTTGATGTATTTAAGTGTATTAAGTTCGAAATAAAAGAATATCATTATTATCTTTGTAGCTAACCTGTCTGTGTACTGTTTTTATTTCAGCTTGTAACTGTAACTTGCACGCTCGCCAATGTCGATTTAACATGGAGCTTTACTCTCTATCTGGCTACAAAAGTGGAGGAGTCTGCCTGAAATGTCGACACAATACTGCCGGTAAAAACTGTCACTACTGTAAAGAGGGATTTTACCGAGATTCAAGCAAAGCCATTAATCACAGAAAAGCATGTAAAGGTAAGTTTGTTTCATATTCATACACAATTTATTCTTTAACTGAAACTTCACAATCAAGTATTTTCATTCAAAATTTAATTTCACAGAAAGACATGCAACCAATGTGATTTTGTCATTGGTCTTAGATTTGTTGATTAAATTATTTTTCCAAAAGCAGTGTTACGCCGGAAATGTTGGAAAACTCATTCTTTCGAATCTCTCATTCGAAGTATTAAGTCTTCGATCTCAGCTTTGTACGCTGTTTCACAACTACAATAAGTAAAACTACGAAATGATTTGCGTTTTTATTACAAGTCTAACAGTGAATTCACACGAGACTATATGTGCCTTTTGTAATTCCTCTCATAAGTTTTATTGGTTTTGTTGTGGACAGATTCTCTTGCTTCAAATCGATAATCTCCGTAGATTTATATACTGGCTTAGTACTTCTATTGTGAATGTATGTGAACAGAATAGCGAATATAAATTCAAAATTCATATTTGATTTGTGGCTTTATCGTATTGATTTGCAGCGACATCAAACTTGCTTTGTGAGAATAACATATTTCATTTCTGAGACTATCATACTTGATTTGTGACAATATTATACTTGATTTGTGAGAATATCATACTTGATTTGTGACAATATCATACTTGATTTGTGAGAATATCATACTTGATTTGTGAGAATATCATATTTCATTTTTGAGAATATCAAATTTCATTTTGACAATATCATACTTGATTTGTGGCAATATCATACTTGATTTGTGACAATATTATACTTGATTTGTGAGAATATCATATTTCATTTGTGACAATATCATACTTGATTTGTG
>JAUELC010153847.1:0-11241 GCA_031471745.1 Cryptochiton stelleri
ACCTGTACTTGGTTTAGTCATTTCTACAGCGGACCTTTGGTGTCGTTTGTTTATGAAATGTATTGGGACATGACGCCATCTGGTGGATAAAGAGGTAGTCAATCCTTGGTACATTGTTGACGGCCAACCAGTCAACTAGCTTTTCTGTTTAATCACCGTTTCAATTTTCGAAGGGGAATTTTTTTGAGTGCCCAAGCATATTGTTAACGTCCTCGAGTTGGAGCAATTGATAAAGTGATACTCCAGTTACAGGCCCTTTTTTGGACCATATCACAATACTTGTTATTATTACACAAAATCCAAAGGCCACTAAAGGAATGACTAAACCTTGTGTCGAATAACTTGAGTAGTATACGCAAGACTTTATGGATTACAACTTCTTAAGCACAACGGATCAATGTATATTCTGATAAGATATGAGAACACATCTTTTCGCGACAAGGTGCATGGGTCCTGGCGTGAAAATGTATTCCTAACTTTGTCGGGCTTGCACCATATTCCTGGTCAAACAAGGAAGAGATAACTCTCCTAGCTGGAGTTATCTGGAGTTAGAAGTGATCAGAATCGCGCCTTCTTACTATACCTTATTAAACGCGAATGCCAGTACAAACAGCCAAACACTTTATCAGTAAACCATTGGAATGCCACAATGGAATCTTCTACTCCAAGACAAGAAACAAAGCTAAGAACTTTTAAAAGAAAACAGCAGGCATTGTTATTTTATTATATAAAATGCCAACTACCAAGTTAAATATGTAGTTGTTGTTGACATAATCGAGATCATCCACAGACTAAACCCATGTCCGTAAAATATCATAATAGACACGTGTGCATCGTATGTCTTTTCCGTACCGAGTAGGCATTTATGTCATATAAACCTAAACTCTGTTACTCCAAAAGTTAAAATACTTGATATAAAATCTTACAGCTAACAATTCAGTTTACACAGATAGTTGTAAAAATTAGGTCGAATAGTCATTTTAAGATCTAGAGTTTGACAATCTTGAAATAATGGAGTTTAACATTCAGTAAAATAATCTTCTCTCGTCATTTATAGCCTTAATAATTCTCAAGTTATGTTACACTAATGGCTGTGTATTGTTGAGAAATGGCATGGAAAAATCTTTACTGGTGGAGTTTTATAATGGAGCAAAACAAAATTATTACTCATTAGAGTGAAATCAGCTTATCCCATACTCACAGGTCTTATTCATCAGCGAAATGACCATTAACATATTTTTATGTTCAATATTTAATCAGGGCGAACTCTCTGAATGGGTCGGCTTAGCGACATTGCTTTCTAAGCCAGGAGATAGAAAAGGTGTCAAGGGACAGTATAATTGTAGTAATAAATGAAAGATGAGTTAAGAAGTACACCAGTTGAGTTCTCAGCCACGTGTCAACCCATTAACGGATCAGTGTATACATGATAATGTAGAATAAAGTTGTCATACAGTGTAAGATATTAAATTTGAATATCGATTCTCAGACAGTATATTGTTAAGCACAAATTTGAAAATATTAAATTCGAATATCGATTTTAAGACGATATGTTGTTAAGTAAGCATTGTAAAAATACAAAATACTATTGTTTCGTCAATTCCAATCACATCGGCACGAAACTTCACACAATTGTTATTTGGACTATTTTGCACATATTTTGACGGAGTACGGCAGATATTGTATAGAACATTATAATTTAAAAATTGCGCCTGCGTTCCTGGTCCAGTAGAACGCTCTATCTCGTTTTTACAATACCTGGTTGTTTATGGTATATTCCTGTTCCTATTGTATACACTGTTACTTTATTGGAGTAATTCTAAACATATCATTATTGATTTTGTCTAGGTGAAAGTGGTATGGCAGACCAATTCTCAGGCAGCACCAATCAGGTCACACATCTAAATACATCACATTGTTAACTAAAGTACCTTTAAACAGTCCTCTCCAATACAAATTAAAGTTAAATATCGAGTCTACGAAGTGACACTGTTAGTTAGTGAGAACTGTCAGACTTTCTACCATCTGCAGATTACTTTTCTTGTTGTTAATGGAGCATATTCAGTTTACAGTTTCTCTTGATTGTTGTTCTATAAACAGTGTTGATTCGTATTGACAATCGAGAATTATGCGGTGAAAGCGACATCAGGTTATCGCTGAATTAATATTTCAATGGACCTCGGGGAATAAAATATATTTACAATGCACGACTTAATCATAACTCTGCAACGCAAATTGCTTTATTGTTTGTTTGTTTGATAGATAGGGGTTTTACGCCGTACTTTTTTCACTCATACGTCGGCGTACTAGACTTTACAAATTGACTTTCTGTGACCCTCAGCACAGAGCAGCAGGGCACAAGCAACTCCCAACTACCTTCCGCGCAAATTAATTTAAATAGATAAATTAATAGCCCATGTCGAGTTATACTATTTTTGTAATTTATAAGAACTTTCTCTTTTAGATTTCTTGAGGAAAATCTCCATAAATAATCATTCGAGAAGCTGAACGTTATTTAAATAATCTAAAAGATATATCAATGGAAAGTATAGTGGTAATAATAAACAAAAGCCAGGTTAAGAATATGATCAAACCCGTGGTCAGTCACATATCAACTAATAACCGATGAGGATATCGCTTATAGGCAAGGTTGGGAATGCACATGTTATCCAGGGTGATCCGTTTGGGGCCTTGCAGTTGATCTGACATAGTGGCAAGTGGCAACTTTCCCCATGAAGTATTGGTGGATCGCGTAGGTTTTTCAATAAAGCTATGACAAAATTTCTTCTGAACAAAATCAATTGTTTCTTTCGAATGACTTATTTGTTGCTTTGTTTTGACATTGATCTTTATATTGTGTGGAATAAATAAACAAGACAGAAATTCTGTTAAAATGTTAAATATCGATTTTAAGCATCTATATTGTTCAGTATAGAAGAGGCAGATATTTTAGCTGATTAATGTTTTATTATTTCGTTGTGGTTCTTATATTCACTGTTTGTTTATGCTGATATACAAATGCCTGTATTACTGGACAATTAAAGGTGAAAATGAACGGGTCGTCGATATTTGAATAATGAAATGTTCTTGGTGAAGAGGATTTATTCCTTCTTCGAAAGCTGCTTAAACCAAATACCGGCAACAAGATCGTTTTTAAACAAAATAAAGATCAATAATTCGTCTTGAATAAAATAATGTTGTATTCAAACTGTTTGGGCAGATAAATTCTAGTAAGTAGCATTTTTGTCATCTCATTTCAGATAAAAATGTAAAAGATGTTGGTACCGAAAAACACAAAAAAGACGTCAATGGACGGTATAAGTATGTGATAAGCCAAATGGAAATACAAGTCCGAGCGCTCCATGGACAAGACAAATCGCCGCCATTTTGAAATTATTTCGTCACAGCAAAAATCGGACTCGGTCGAAAAGTGTGCAAAAGACAAAAGAATAATCGTGCTAAATATTTGTCCATCTGATTTCAGTTGACTTAGAACTTTGTGACTGATATAAGAAGGTTTATTGCTAACCAAGAGTTCTCACGATAGTTCGCTAGATTAATTTCCAAGTCTCTAATTTCCATTCTTGTCTTGGAGGAGTTGGAAGCCTTTTTGTCATTTATGTGAAATTAGTAAGTGCTGATGATTTGATTGTATTTAAAGCAATCATGATCACCGGGTCCACCCAATGAAATTAGAGACACTTATCGGATATAATAAAGAGCAGAGAAAAGGAAAACAAGGAAAAGTTACAAGATAAATTGCTTATCTCAAATATAGTCGGAAACGTGAGTTGTCTAATTCTTACTGACTATGGTGATACGGATAAGAGAAAGACGATAAGGTATAGAATATATATAAGAATATATCACAGAATATATAGGCTCAACCACAATCACTGGGCAGAAGAACCATATTTATCTTTGGGGTATTAGTAATTTTGTATTTATAGCCATTAGTTTTGTCTTGCTAAACTGCATTCAAACGGTTTGACCCCATATTGGATCCATAATTATAATTATTATGTAATAGGTTCAAAGAAATGACGGTCAGTATATTCTAAAGCTAAAAATGACGTAACTCCATGTCAACGAAGGCCTGCCCTTCCAGCTTCAAACTGTTGGGTCGTTAATACCGCGGCCAATCAAAGTCTTTGTAGATACAAAATAAGGAAAAATATTATTGGCCAGCCTTCTTTACGTTAAGTTCGAATTATGGAGATTGACCGGAGATGTTTATATTTACTAAAGTCAAACTACCTGCACTGGTCAGTTGGTTCAGGTAAAGAGTCGCGAGATATCGATGTACAAAGTAATCATGTGAGGTAAACATGACAACCCACCTTGGTTACATAACAAAGCAACGCAGCTCGGTATTTTTTAATATGAATTTGGTGGCTGATTCCGATCAGTGATATTTCCTTTGGTGGGGTCGAGAACATCGCCAAGCCACTATAATCTCGACATTATTCCCCCCCCGACATTATTCCCCCCCCCCCCGCTAAGGTCGCGAGGCAAGATGGGGGACATTCTGTTATTAACAATATCGCTCTTATCACATTTGCCAAGCAAAACTTAATAATTATTAATGAAATACGCTTTTCTTTCCACGAAAACTACCCAATAATACTTTTACAACAAACCTTTTAAATTTAACTTCAAGTTCGGGTACTTGAAATAGGTCACATTTGATAGAATCACCCTGATACGTTCATGATGGAAAGTGCAATTGTTAAAATTGTTCTCCATAATTAAGATTTTACTCAAACATACTGTTACAGCCAAAATAATTACATGGTGAAAATAATAAGAATTTATATTGAATTAAAGAACTCTTGAGTTAGTTCCATTTCGAGGAAAATGAATGATTTTAAAAGACTGATTTTCGGCCTGAGGGCATATTTCATCACAATGTGAGTATAAAAAAACTTGGCAAAACCTTGCAAAAATTGGTTCAATAGATGACTTTACTTTTGCCCTTCAATGGTTTGACAATTTTAAGATGTTCTGTAAGTTTTCATTATATGCCTTTGTAACTATTTCTCCTTTTGTAATTTGTAATTAAATTTTCAATTTCGTCCAAGAACAGAGATGAAAAGACAATCTTAATACGCATGTAGATCAGACTCTGATAAGTTCCCTCCGAAATAGTGCAATTGCTTCGGGATACTTTGTATGTACAGAACGTATTCAATTTGTAAAACGAGCTTGACGTAGATAACCCAATGGGATTGAATGCAGGGAGCACATAAGGCTTGGATGAGCCATGGAACAATACATCTTGGTAAGAGGCGATTTAATTGTCCATGCAGCGAAGCAGGTTTGGTTGATCCTTTTCGGAGGGAGGCCCTTACTGATGTATCGGACCAGATTGACTCATGGTTCTCCCCCAGTACCAGTCGTTCGTGGTACTGTTGAACAACACTGAGACGGAACCACTTGAAGTGCCACATGTGGTGCAAATTCAAACCATGCTCTACAATGTGGGCCTTTAAAAAACTTAACATTAGTAGCATCGGATACAGCAGAAGACATAATTTATTCTGAAGATTGAAAACTGTTAGAACAGTGTTGGCCTCTTATTTGGCATAAGAAATGTATGTTTTTTTGATAAAGTACTCAATGGAATATCACTTATATAACAATTGCCATTGGTGGTGTTTTGGTGGAAATGCAGGAGGGAAGGAACCCTGTAAAACACCCTGCATATGTAGGATACTAACTCTAAGTTATAAGTATATACTACAGTGTTGCTAACAGAATCTAAGTATTTAAAATTAAATATAAACTAGATGTGTCACCTCGTATCTGACTGTATTAAGCAGAGATATATAGAAAGCATCCGTCAAACATAGAGGATACATAATTATATACCGGACATTATAGTGGATTTCTTGGTTGGAGTTCTTCACCTATTGAACCAGGTTTGAATGACCAATCTATTAATTACACGACTTATAAATAACATGGGGAAAATGCTTAAAACATGACATGAAAGCTAACCTATAAAAAATGAGGAAAAACATAACATCAAAGTTGACCTATGCCAGCTTATGCTCAAGACCTACTGTGTTAGATCTTTCGCTTCAATTGGAAACACACTCTCAGTTCATACAATCATCAGTGTGACCTAATGACCAGGGATAGGAATTCATACTAATTAGTCTCGATCACCTACCATCGGGGAGATGCCTTTGTACATGTGTACTAAACCTGTATAGAAATGGGCTGATCCTGCAGTGGATACTAATAGGAAATAAACTGACAAGGATTACTAATGGTATTCGATATGCTTCAGTGTCTTTCCTGATACAAAATCAACCATATTTGTTACTTATCCTAAAATCCCATCTGGCTTGATATACACATTATAAATATTTAATGAATGTAGAGAAAAAAAAATAGTGCATGCTTCCACCGGGGCTCAAACCCGAGACCTGTGGATTACAGGCTGGCGAGCTAACACTATACCGACTGGGCTATTGAAGCTCTGAAGATAGAATGACCCGAATTTTATCCCAAGTCAATGCCGCCAATTTCCCTCTACTTGAAACACTGGCCCAATCGTCATGTTTAAAATTCTGATATATCCTAGACGCTGTTTTTGCTGCTAAAAAATGGTGTTGTCAACCACTATTCCATCAGATGGTAGCATCTATTCCGTTTGTCTTTTTGATTGGGTTTTACGGTGTACTTATGAAACTAATGAAATCATATGTGAAGTAAATGTAGAGTGTGTTATCCATACAAATCTGTTACATATTTCCTTTCTTACCTGCCAGATCCATGTTCTATAACTTTGAACTTTGTCTCGGAAACTTGTTCCAGGCAGGTACGGTTGTAGAGTAGGGTCATCTCGGAGCATTCTCCGCCACCACCCAGGGAGTTGAGACTAAACCCCTCACAGGACCTCATCTTGTTCTCCCTGTATCGCCACATCAGAGACCCAGACACATAGATCTCTTGTTTCTCCACCCATTTGGGGACACTTCTGATGTTGAGCCACCATGTCCGCGAAGTCCATGGTCGGAGATCATTGTCATCAGTTGGACTCTGTAAATACGCCGGGAAGAAACAATCGGCACTCACCTCTACAAAACAAATAAAATACTAGAATTTAGAATTGATATCAAAATACATGCAACGGAAAATATATATATTTGAAAAAAGTCTAGTTTATTTTCACGTCAACGTTTAAATGTCTATTCTGAGATCATATTCATATACTTGAAAACCTATAAACTTTGGAACGTTGCGGTGAAAATACACTAGAAATTGGAATGCTTACAATCGTGTGTCTTATTCAGTAACTCAAATTCTAAATGCTAATAAAATATAAAATATTTCATCGGATAAACGTTACGGAATAGTTAAATAAAGGCTGTAGGAAACCAATAGAAAAGGTAACAAAACTGTTATACATATAGTATTTATAATAACACAAATTCGTAAATATGAAAACAGCAGTTTTATTGTGCGGTCAAAGAGATGTCCAACTCACTCGCCAACTACATGACATTCAATTCAGACAAAATGTCCAAGTACAATTAAAACTGACAACTCGAAGTAAGAAGTGGTTATCTTCTTACAAACTTATAAAACCATAGCATCGCCAAGAGGCAATTTTATGCCTTTGTTACAAATCAATGCATGTAGTCAGGTAGTTTAATAATTGGCATTTTTACATCTTTCGAACGACCGCTTCAATAGTCATATAGTTGACAACTTTCACATTATATGTGGAGCAGAAAGATGATCTAATGGGAGTTTCAAACACGTTGTCTACAACAGATTTGCTAAACTTGTCTCATGAGTAAAAACGGTTGAATAAAGCATTTTCTTTGTGTGTGTGATTATTGTTCCCTTCAGTTTAATTTATATTATAATTTATATTTTTAGGCCTATTTAAGTACGATTTACTGCCTTTTTGTTTTCGTTAGTTTGAACATTTTATTAAGTATTTCATATACAGTGAGCTTAAAGCTTCTAGCATGTATTAAAATGGGGTTTACAATTTTAGGAAAAAATAAATACATACAAGAAAATATACTTGAAATATAGATAAATATTTTAATTGTTTATTTTTAGATTAACGCGTCAAGACATAGGCATATTGTGCAGGAATTTCCCTTTTGGATGTATAATTTAATACTCGTAAAGACTGGCCGGTGTTGAGGGGTTGCATACACAATTCAAGCTTTGTGTATGTATTTTGTTCAGCGCATAATAACTAAATGAACTTTAAGGCGGCAATTATCATAATTCAGAACAGAATGAAGCTTCTTTTTTGCTGTAAACAAACAAAACACGAGCGTTTTTCTTTGTGCAGTTATGTCATAGAGACCATTTAATAAAAGACTGCCTGCCTACTTTTGTATACTAGTAAGCCTTAATAACGGTCCAAAGACGTGTTGGTATCTTTATAGAGCAAATAAATACTACTGCTAAGTAAAACCACAGGAAAGCAAAAACTTATATCGCTCTATTCTGACAAGTCAAGGAATGAAATGCAATTGTCTTTTTCGGTCAATAAGTTCATGAACGTAGAACCATGGTTAATTGTGTTTCTTGTCTACCACAATGGCTGCTGAATGACTGATGACATATCTACACTGATGAGCGCTCTACAGGGTTAATATACATACGATATTTACGGGTAAGGCGAGGAGGCTCTACGAAACACCTGGGCGAGCAGTGGCACATCACCGGCCAACACAACTCCTGAATAATTGATAGTTACCTGATTACTCCAGTTTCCCTCGAGAATCAACTTTATGGTATGTTAAAGAGGAATGTTATTCGAATGTCATTACAAATTAACTCCAGTTATCTTGGGAGAAAATAGTCACTAAAGGGCACATTAACATGCCGGATTGTTCTTACAAAGCCGTCTCGGCCCTTTTCTCTAAAGACAATTGCTCTGACATATTCTCAGACTCTGTTAGGTTTTTTTAAATATTTTGATTGAAATCTAAATGAGGACTTTGCCCACCTTTAAGACATAAGCTTATTCCAACATAGTGTTTAAATAGCTATGGTGTACGTATCTTTACGGAGAATTAAAATCGAGAAATAGTTCACTGGTGTTCAAAACCAACATCACGTTATGACTCACAAAATAGTCTTCATAACCGACTTTCCGCTGCGGTACTTTCGTGGATTATAAAAAGGACAATTGGAATAGGTTTAATGTAAATCTATAGAAGGCGATAACTACCAATCTGAAACACTGTATTGAGATTTTAGATGGGGTGACCGGGATTGCTGTTGCCATAGAGCCCACAGTCTTTACATGCACATATGCTGAACAGTATAATGTAAAGAATACATGGGCATATAACGGGTTCAGACTGGCAAAACCTGCCACTGATTTTAATTTAATTTCAACCATATGTGAGTCATCTTACAGAATACAAATGGACGAATTCTTATATATGGCTTTGTACCATCATGCCAAAACATGGCATCAAGCAATGTAAAAGCTTCTGTCTATTTCATTCCTACCTTTTTCGTTTCTAGTTTGTTCTGTGACTCGTAACACAGATGACTGTATAAGTAAGAGTTAAACCAGATGATATCGCATTCATATCCCAAGATAGAAGTTTAGCAAAAAGGTATCTTGCTTTGGAATGAATTCAACATTTTATTGTGTAATAACTCAGTTGATTCTATTTTTCCGAATCAAAGTGCCTAGAATTTAGATTGATGACTGGAGCTGGGTCGTCGATTAATGTTTAACATGCTCAATGGCGTGTGACAAATGGACTCTATTATATCCCATAAACATTGGAGTTGACCTGCATGGTCTCCTGCCGAGAAATCACCTCCTTATAAAAGCTTGCATGGGGAGAATCATTGCAATCATTGTGTGGTAAATAAATGTATATGAGTGTATCTGGTAAGGACAAATAAAACGACTTTGTGTATCTTTATCTGCTCAATGTTTTAAATGTGTTAAACTTAACAGCCTTATAATCATGATGGACAGTCAAGGTCTCTATGAATTCAAAATGTCAGTATTATAATCATGTCTGTGTAATTCTGCCTAACTGACCCTGTAATCATAAACAAAAAAGGTAATGCATTGGTGTTATTGACGTTCCTTTATTGATGTCTCAAGAAAAAGCTAGCTGATTATAATCCACGTCAAGCAGATAGCAGGTTTTAAATTTACGGAAATGGTAATCCATAGTAGAAAGATTCAAGACATCACATACAATTATACCTTCTAAAACAGAAGATTGCTTAGGTTATGACGTCGAATGCTTAATCATATTTAGTTATTAACTATTTGCGTGTGAGTAACAAATATAGAATGTTAGTATCAATAAACGGCAGTGCCCCCAAACAAAGAGCCAAACGGTTTGACCAATGTTTTCCATCAAGAGGCCATCATCATGAACGTTGACCACTTATATTTTGATCCACAGTGCTGGAATAAAACAATTCAAACATTTATCATTTGGTAAATAAGCTAATTGTTTCATGACATCAAGCCGCACAAAAACATGGGTAGTGCAGTATGTCCTATTACTATCATTGAAATCGATATGAATGGTTTCAAAGGAAATGTTGTAAAACTATGTAGTCAGCGCAATTCCACTCAGTTTTCAATTAGCTGATGCATCCAACAACAACAGCGATTTGGTTCGTCTAATCATAGGCAGAATAGCTCAAACGATACCACAAAAACCTCAATTGAGTGAAAAGAGAACTGTTTTCATTTGGTTGCGCTTAGACTCAATGTTAGGCAGGCTGATATGGGCAATGTTGTTTCAAAGGATATGAACACCAATCATAATGCATCGAAGTTTAGTGCAATTTGGCTAAGTCGTCACTAGAGTGACGGAAAAAATACCATAAAGATTGCATTGATTGGTAACAATATATCTAGATTCAGAATCACTTTGTCTGAATGTTAGACAGGGTGATATGATGTATGATCTTTCGGATGCTATTCTTTCGAAGGCCATTCTATATATTTAGATTTATCCTTCTTAGGTTATCATGTGAAGATCAGTCCGTAGAGTGTTGGCCTTGATAGCCAAAAGTTACGGGTTCGAACCCCGCCGGAGGCATTTTTCCATCTCTAGAGTTTAATAATAGCAGTCTTCACTGGGTTAGAATTTGGAATGTCATTATATCGTGATGCTCCGTAGCTCAGTCGGTATAGAGTGTTGGGCCTGTAACCCAAAGGTCCCGGGTTCGAATCCCGGTGGAGGCAAGCAAATTTTTCTCTCTTCA
>JAUELC010153958.1:0-11241 GCA_031471745.1 Cryptochiton stelleri
TATAAATTATGTTTCAGACTTCACAGATAAATGTAAAATGAATTAATTTGGATTCGGTTCAAAGTTTGAAATATTTTTTTTAAAAAGAGCTTATCAGAACACAAGTTCAATGATATCCCGATAACGGTGGCGGCCATTATTATTTGCAAAATTTTGTATGTTGTGTGACCAGACCCTTGTAGCGGATCGCAAGTTAACGCAAAGGATCTGGTTCACGCGAGACTAAATAAACAGCGGAGAAGGACATCCGTCTTTACGATCAATGGCTCTAATAATGCTTATTCCTGATTGTCTGTTAGAGCGATGATATTAAATTTCTGCCTTACTTCATTAAATAAAAATGTAATGTCTTTCACTGTTCGGGTTATGTGCAGAGGGATATATGGCACCATGGCTAGGTGCGACCTTGTATTGCTGATATATCGAATTAGGAGTGGTTATCTCCTCCTTGTTTGGTCAGAAATATGGCGCAAGCATGACAAGGTGAGGTATAGAGTTTCACGTCGGGACGTCTCGAGAAGATGTTGACGTACCCGGTATTCACTTGTCTGTTTTACCCGTGTGAACTTGACTTATAGCATACTCCATCATACCATTTGATTAAAGCTGCTTGAACTATGATTATTTTTCAGTACATTTTTGTTAATCGAACAAAGGAGATTTTGAATACTCACAACAAGTCTCGACCGTTATTCCTCTATCTACCATTCCAGTCCGTTCACTCTCCTATTGAGGTACGGTATGTTAGCAATTGTTATATCGAATAATAAATCAAACAATCTGAAATAAACACAGCACAATACTTTACGGATTACAACTTCTGGCTTATAATCGGACCAACGTTTCAATGTCTATTCTGATATCGTTCTCAAGAATATCTCATATGCTTGAGAACGATGTCAGAATAGACATTGAAACGTTGGTCCGCTTATAAGCCTGAAGTTGCAATCGATAAAGTATTGTTATATTTACGTGTCTCAACTTCTTAATGCCTCTTAAGCTAGTTATACGTTATCTATATGGAGATGTGGCAGTCCGAAATATCAACAGATTGAACAACTTATTTAGCAAACACACCCAGACCTTCTTACTTCGATGCAGAGACCAACCAACAACAAAGGACCAAGACTACAATCAGCTAGAAACTCACCAGTAGCAATCAAAATTTCAAAACCGCCTTGTCTGAGAAAGCCAATGACATCACCGGTAAAACAAAGCAGTACTATCCAGCCATATGCCATTTACCACCAACCAATTAACTTCAACCATAGATGTGATTTATAGAAAGATTTGTTTTAAAATCAATTGTAGTTAAGGTTAAAGTATATCAGATAGCATTTTGAATGGTAAGCAATATACTACAGCAAAATCCTTGGTATCGGTATTATACTATACTCGACTGACACTATTCTAAGTGTTACTGCGGCCCGTTAGCAAAAGTGTGTATATTCAATTGCCGTTTTTACTCATTTACCCGTATATGGGCTCCCAAAGGAAATATATGAACTGCACCTACTTGAGAAAGGTGCACTAAAACTCATGAATACTATCGAATAGGGATAAAACAATTAAAGCTCATAGGATGTGATGACGTGACGAGTCTTTAGTATCATTTTTATATTGAATTTGTTTTATTATTTTGGATAAATTGTCCAATGTTGCAGGTTCCACAAAAGTTTGAAGATTTGTATCCAAATATTAAGAACGTTTCCAGAAGAAAGAAATGTGGTAAGCCTTGTTGATCCTTGTGTTATTCCCCATAACTGCTTATTTATCACGGCTGATTCTTTACCGAGGCTGATTATTTACCAAGGCTGTTTCTTTACCAAGACTGTAGCTTTACCAAGACTGCTTCTTTACCAAGACTGCTTATTTACCAAGGCTGTTTCTTTACCAAGACTGTTTCTTTACCAAGACTCTTTATTAAGGCTGTTTCTTGACCACGACTGCTTCTTTACCACACTGCCAAAAATATTTTTTGATACTAAGAAAAAAACTGAAATCAAGAAATATTTTCTTGGGAGTCACATAAGAACATGTTTTCTTAATGTAAGAACTTAAACTTTCTAGTATTTAGAAATTTATTCTTGAGTTAAGAAAATTTGGAAGAAAAAACATCTTAAACACAAAAATCCTATTTTATTGAATTAAGAAAAAAATTCTATTGACAAGGAAATAATTTCTCATAACAAGATCACTTTAAAGAAAAACATTATTGAAACAGTTTTCTTCGGAGTGACACAAGAAATGTTAAGAAATTAAATCTTGGAATTATTCAAGAATGTTTTTCTCGTCTCCTTGGTTTTGGTTTCTCAGATCTAGAAAAAAAGAGAAATAGAATTAATTGTGTTTAGAGGATTAAGGCTTTATTTTGTATACGTTCACATCTGACAACAAATCTATTTGGTTAGCAGAAAGTGTGAAACAACATCACAGCTTTTTAAATATTGCAGTTCTGTCTTTGTCGTGAATATTTTCAATGAGCTCAGCACTTCTGATTGCAGGACAAGTAACACGGTGCAATTTTCAGTCTTTACATTTTTTAAAAGAACAGAAAATACCCTGTAGAACACCCTTTACCACATGTCAATATGTGAATCAGTCCCAGAGATATCAGCAATTAAAGACTAAATTGATGAGCTCACAATATTAGACCGACAAAGCTAGAGGGTTATTGATTTAAATATGCAAACGAGATCACCAAATCCAATTTGCATATAAAAATGTGTAGCTGTTGAGCTTTACTAGTCTGATATTATGAACTGACAAAATTTATTGAAAAATATTTTTGTATTGCGAGTCGTCAGGATTCCAATGCCAAAGAAATCTTCAGCGCGATTTCTCTTTAAAAATTATTTTCAAGTTGGAACCGATAGTGCTCCCTATGTCCGTATCTTGTAAGTATATAGTCAATAGACAAACAGAGTAATAGAATTTAGTACATTGACAATATAAATAAATATTATAATATCGATCAGGTGCTAACGTGATTACTTACATGCTATATATGGAGCATATTAACAGTTCTTTCTCATTAAAACCTGTTTGTGTGAATGTCTGGTACCGTAGATAGTAGATAATAAGATTTCAGGATTGATTACACTTTATACTTGCATGTCTTAAAATAAAAGTTTCTAGTATAATGAACCATGTTCTCATAATTATAGTCAGCGTAAAACATAATCTCTCTCTGGGTGAAACGTGAAGTTTGTAGATACTATTCACAAATAGTTGTTAGAAATAGTTAGCCACTTGTAGTTTTTCGATTGTATAAACATATTTCTTCACTTCGTAGATTACAAGGATCACAGTTTTCTTGTTGGGGAAACTTGAAGTTTGTAGATAAGAAATAGTTATTAGAAATAGATAGCCACTTGAAGATTTTAGATTGTATAAACATGGGATATAGTATTGATATAGGCGTACTATATCACAGTATAAACAGATTTTCTGCGGAAAATGCAAGGACTGTTTTCCTGTTGGGGAAGTCTGAAGTTTATAGATAAGGTGATTCACATATAGTCACGAGGAAAAGTTTGCAGCTAGTTCATTGGTAATTGGTTACAAAGTTTAAATTCTTGCAGATTTTGGTTGTCACACACTTGACTGTTTCTTTATCCAGACTGTTTTTTTTACCACGACTACGTCTTTACCAAGAATGTTTCTTTACCACGACTGTTTCTTTACCATGACTGTCTCTTTACCTAGACTGCTTGTTTACCACGACTGTTTCTTCACCACGACTGTCTCTTTACATTGACTGCTTCTTTACCAAGGCTGTTTCTTTATCAAGACTGCTTCTTTACCAAGACTGTTTCTTTATCAAGACTGTTTCTTTACCAAAACTGATTCTTTACCAAACTGTTTATTTACCAAGACTGCTTCTTTACCACGACTGTTTGTTTACCAAGATTGCTTTTTAACCAAGGATGTTTCTTTACCATGTGTGATTCTTTACCAAGGCTGCTTCTTTACCAAGACTGCTTCTCCACCAAGACTGATTCTTTACCAAGACCAGGACTACCAAAAATATGTTTTAACTTTATTGTTAAATATATGAGCAGAATAATTGAATTCGAAAGTAAATCCCAACCTTTTATCATTATCAGTATATAAAAAAAATTATTGGATGTGACTATTATAAAAAGAATGCACCCGGGCGTTGCTATTATATCTGATAACAATATTTTTTCTCTGTAGGTATGATCACAGCATTTGATGAAGCCATAGGTAATATAACACAAGCTCTGGATGAGGGAGGTTACCTGGATAACACACTGATCATATTTACTACTGATGTGAGTATACGGTATTGTACAAAAATTGACTGACGCATTGTTCTGAAGATTCGACGCGTGACTGTATCTCAGCTTAACAATTAAATTACAGTCAAAAGAATTCCAGCATAACGAATAATAGACGAATGTCTAGGAAATAGGGAAACTGAATATCATAACTTATCAAATCAAACATTATGTAATAAGAAAATGTATTTAAGAAAGGTATGTATGAGAGACCTGGGAGAGTTGAGCCACAAGGATGGTTGAGCCACCCCCTATTATTACGATTTTTAGAGGTGTGGTCATTCCGACACACCCACTCTGTGAAGCTGCAATGTAGACTATTATTTTACCAGCAGACGATATCATAGAAGCAGCCTGGTGGATACGAGGTGTACAAAACAACTTAAATCGCTTCAAAAAGTTAATTCAAGAAGTACAGTTGTGACCTATCATATGTAGTAACTAACCGCCGATAATTTCATTACAAACTATGTGACATGTAACTTATAGGATGACCTACACTGTACGAAATTTTACCAAAGCTTGTGTCATTTCTTTATATCAAACTCAGATCGTTCTTCAAAATGGCCAAATATAGGAGAGTTGAGCCATTCTGTATGAGGAGAGTTGACCCATTGCTCAACTGCTCAGTTATTGCCCAAGTCTACTCCATTGAAATTTCATAGGTCACTATTGCTTTAAAATAGTTCTCTTAGAATAATATGCCACAGAAATATACACACAAGCGTGGGAGCGCTACTGATGTTCTTCAATGCCCAACAGAAGCCGTTCAGGGTAGTCTTGGTGCCCGCTTAGTCCTTTTTAAAGGCCTCCGACTATTTATGTTTATCATTTGGACATCGAGGGGACGTCCGACGTTCTGGTCAATGTCCAAATGATAAATATCAATAGTCGGAGGCGTTTAAAAAGGACTAAGTGTCCGCTGCGCTGCAAAGAACTTAAATGTTGATCGAATGACACTGACAAGATACATATTAAAGCAAAAGGAAAACCCACAAGGTGTTAGTGGATATGAAAATCGCCAGATAGTGAGTTATCTATTAAATCTATTTTATTTTCACCTTCCTAAAGTGAATTATTACTTTTACAGTCATCTTTTATATGAATAAATGGTTCTGTTACCTGCTAACAGCTTTATCAGCTTTATCTGTTATTATCTATACGTAACAGTTCGGCTCAAGTCTCCTTGTTGCTAGGATCAACTCTCCTGGGTCTGGGGGAGAGTTGAGCCGAATAAATTCCAATGGTTTATGACAAAATTCATCAATATGGAAATATCTCTTATTGTACTTGCCATATCCATTTAGTAACATAACCCATGTACTTCAATATGTTATCAAACATTTTCACTCAACATGTATATACCGGGAAATATGGACCAAAAACCGAAAAACGGCTCAACTCTCCTGGGTCTCCCCTACATATATATGGTTGATCTGTCTGTAAAATATTAGGTATTTAATTTATTAGAACGGAGGTCCTGTTTGGTTCGCTGCCAATAACCTGCCGTTGAGGGGAGCTAAAACCACCCTGTGGGAGGGAGGAACCAAAGGTGTGGCCTTTGTGAATAGCCGTACATTGCTGAAGAAAACGGGGTATACAAACACAGGGTAAGTCATTAGCGGTTTTTACCCAACAGTAACTACTTAACTTTCCTAAACACTTCATCGTTTTTAAATGTAATGTGGAATGGTACATTCATATAGCATCCATGTGCCATAGAAAGATGTACAGAATAAGTAAATGAAAGAAAAAACTCAGCCTTTCCGAGGATATAAATGTATGTAAATTAGGTTATTTTCTCCCCTGCATGATTAGTTAACTTTCCTTCGGGCTTATTTAAATCTGGTAGGATATTAATCACACTAATGAATTCAGCTATACGTAAAGTTATAACTCCAATAAATGAAACAAAATGATGTATGTTGATAGGAAATCTGTAACTGTACTTTATTTTGTTCCAGACTAATGCACGCCGTAGATTGGTTCCCGACAATCCTGGATGTAGTAGGTGGAGAACCAGGTAAAGTTTTCACATCAAACAGAGTGGGACGACAGAAATATATATTAAAATGTCACGCAGAGATAAAGTTATAATGTCCTGAAATAATTAGTAATTCATAAATGTTAGGCCTTTTGGGTGTATCATTGTTTGCATGGAAAGGACATCATATTTTATTGACAGGAAGGTAAACATGCTTGCAGGTTTCATTCGGGAACTTTGGAGCAAACATAATGGAACTGGTAGCAAGACCAGTGTGTAAACGTTCAGAGTTGTTCCCCTTGCAGGGTCAAATTAAGATGATCCAATATCCTTGCTATATATGCTTAATTCCGAATCTTTGAACGCGAAGCGCTTACTAATAGGCCTACTTTATGTGTGTGGTTAACGTTCTGACGCAAACCTATTGATGATTCTATCTCATATTATCAAATTATTCTTGCATTTATGTTTGAAAAAGAAGCGAAGAGAGCAGTTTTTCCTAAAAGGAAGGGAAGGGACGCTAAACATATTGACAGCATATTTGTCATAACCCAACAGGCGAGGATAGAGGGGCCGCATATGAGCTCTGAAAGTCAGGAGACCTGGATAACCGTTCTCGGTTACTTTAGGGATTAAAGTTGAGATTCAGTATCATAATAAAGTGATCTTAATTTGTGCGACTTTTAAAACATTCTTAAGCGGGTTTTATTTTTTACCTTTTAACCTTTCATGTTATTATCAACATCTCAGATGTTTCTTATAGACCAACTGTATGAGAATATACATCCCTATTTACTCTCCCAAATTGATTCACATTATATATTTATCCGAATCCTCAAAGAATAAGCAATTATATCAGTATCTGGAAAGGGGAGGGACCAGTAGTCGAATTAATGCATGACATCATTTGGATTGACAAAATTATTGGGGGCGAAAATATATGCCCGCCCCCTCACTTCTAACATTGCCTTACAGCCCTATTGGCTACAACATATATTGCATGATGCATCGATATTCGTGTAAATAATGTAAATCACTGTGGAGACGCGTTGTTATTCTTGATGACCAATATATACCAAAATATATCAATTAGGGAAAAAAACAATCCCTTAAGATGAGGCTTCAGGTTGTAGGCCTACGGTCAAGGCATATCGGCTAAGTGCATTAATTTCATCACACTTTGAAGCTTTTTTTACCTTTTTAATGTGTTGCTGTCATTTACTGACAGCGGCGTTACTTGCTTTTATAACTTATGTTGAGAGTTATCCACGTATACCATTTGTTAGACTAAAACTAAAATTGACGTGTTTTAGTAAGAGCCAGTCTATCTCGACCAGTTCACACGGCAACATTTAAACTGGCTTAAATGCTAAAGTGGCGTAAAACCGGTTTGACGTTGCCCATGTGAACGCACCACCGGTGTGTTTAAGCCGGTTTAGCTTCGCCCTCATCTTACGTGGCTTAGAGCCAGTTTCAACATTTAAACCGGCTTAAAATGCTGGCGTGAACGGACTTGGCATAAATGCCCGAGATATACTATATACGCTGATCTCGCACATAGGAACCACGATAACGTTGTAAAAACTAAACGGCTTCAAACAGTTCGTGTGAACAGACACATTTTTGATCCGGCTTAGAGCCAGTATAGACAGTGGTCGTCTAAACGGTCATTTTTCTAAACCAGCTTGTAAGATATAACGGTTTAAATTTGAGCCGGTTTATAATGCTTACACCACTTAATCAAACGAGGTGTAATTCGAATAATTGCGTGTGCCATCATCTTTATGTTGTTCCAATCTTTCAGAACCCGGTATAGATGGAATGAGTGTCTGGAACATGTTGAGTGAAAACTCCACTCCGCCAAGAACTGAATTCCTTTATAACATAGATGAGATATACAAAAATGCCGCTCTAAGGTAAGTTCAGTCTTGGTATTTTTAAAAGATGTAGGGCCTGTGATAATGTATGATTGCCTGAGGTTGAACAGACAAAAAATTCTTAGCAAAATTTCAAAAAAAATAAGACACCGTTTTTTAGTTTAAAACCTACTCTATAAGAGCAAACTAATTCATGTGGTGTTATAGTCATTGCACTTCAAGAAATAAACCACTAAAAATGCACTCTATTTTAATTTATCGATATCAAATCAATCTGCAATAAATTTGAAAATAATTATTGGGTCTTGACCACATTCACATATTCGTAAACCTGAGTTTCTCAACATTAAAAATATATATACATATATAGCCTACAGTTCCTTTTTATATTCCTCTTTCAAAAGGTTTCTTAAAATCGAACTATTGGTCCAGTAAGACATTAAGCCATCGATAAGACTACTCTGCACTTCATACATAGTATTTGTGATACGACAAGGCAGATCAAATCTATCGTCATCCTAGCCCGAATACTGGAAGCTTAAAATCACTAAAATGCCTATAAGCTTAATAAAGAACGTTATATCACTGATAATCAGAAGTTTACTGGTGTCAGATGTTGCATGACTTATCAGAATATAATTTCATGAATGCAAATAGGAATTATTGAAACCGGCAAATAATACCGTAAAACACAAGAAGTCGCTAGAAATTAACAAGACTTGGTGACATAATTATATACCTCCATCAATAATTTCAGACAAGGTGATTATAAATTGATAGAAGGTTCCCCGGGTAACTATAGTGGTTGGTACCCTGAGCCTGAAGTGGACTCCCCCGAGGTTCCCCATCCAGACCACGTGGACTCTTCAAGTGACGATCCCGTGATGTACAGACTCTATAATATAAAAAGTAAGTTGGGGTGGTGGTATCTCTGTTGGTCATTATTTCAAATATTACAAAACTACTTGAGCACATTTGGACTGGAATATTTGAAATGGAAGCCAATAGAGCCAGGGTGGTGTTCTATTTTTCTATTCTGTTCCATCAAAGAAACATATTCTAAGTCTGCATGCGTCAGAAGAAGTAAACTAAAATGATAAGGAAGGAATTGCATTTTGCTTATATAGCTTATATAGCTATATATATTTTTTATAAATGAAGAGAACAAAATTTGCTTGCCTACACTTCACTGGGTTGGAGTTCGGGAGCTCATTCTATCGTGAGCCTCCGTAGCTCAGTCGGTGGAATGTGTGGCCTGTGGCCCAGTTCATGCTATTGCCTTTTCTCGAGAAGCCTATTGGTTACCAATAACAACTCGAGACTAAGATCAATTCAAAAACTTGTTTCTGAAAGTTTATCCAGAACATGAGATGATTTACAATTTTAATTAGTCGACATCCCTGTGCCGGCGAGATTTGTCTTTGAAAATATATATCTATTTATAAATGCAGAGAGAAAAAATTGCTTGCCTCCACCCGGGTTTATATAGTATATTAGAGCAGGGTTAAGCTACATTTGTTACATTATCTGCGACCATAATGATACTACATTATTATTATCAATGGACTGTTTGAACATGCTGTCGATATCGATAACACGTAGTCCTAATAGATCATCGGCTATAGAGAGCTCAATAGCTTTGTAGATTAAAATGTAACTGGCATCCATCTGTGATATAATCACATTTATTTATATGTCAAATTACATTTCAAAAAGAAGGCAAGATACAGGTATTGCGTTATTTGTTCAAGTTTACTGTTGTGAAAGATTTACGATGACTATGCCAGATAGCATGTAATAAAGTTTATAGGGAAAATCAAAGCAAATGCTCGGATTTTTTTCACAATTGACTAATTAAATATTTTCCGAAAAGTAGAAATATGTGTGCATAGTCTATTCACTCAAGATCACAACTACTGAAGAATGGTCGAGTTTGTATTTAGAGAGAGATTAATGTTTTCCCAATATCGTATACTTTCAAGAAAAGTATAGAAATTTATACATATATCATAATGTTAATTTAAAACAAAGCAGGTGTAAAATCTCTCTTTTATATCATTACAGATGATCCTGCCGAGAGAATTGACTTATCCACAACAGAAACAACAATTCTGTCTAAGATGGTGGCCAGACTAAATGAGTATAAACAATCAGGTGTAGCGGCTAGGTATCCACCGGACGATCCCAAAAGTGACCCACTTAATTATGGGGGTGTATGGAGTCCTGGCTGGTGTTAGCTGATTCAGGCAACTGAGTAGTAACAAACGTCGAGGATTCGAACATTCAATGAACACTAGAAGAAGGTATTTCTTTATAGATTTAAAGCTTGAAGAAACCGGACTGAAAATTTGCTCTTACGCATAGAAAAGCAGTTATCACAGTAAGCAATCCTCGTGTTCTTCGTTTCCTCAAACCGCTAAACGAGCTCGTTAATAGAGCATTTATTAAATAAACATCGTACAGGCACAGTGGCACGATTACAATTGAAAGATTTACCCGGTTACCCGGCCAACGACGAGTACCAAGTGAATGACTTAATTAAGGATGTACGATCTTACTAATTGTCGATGGATGGAGCAGGGCAGTCCTGATCAGTTATATAATATTAACAGTCACCATTATCACTATCATAAACGACATCTCTGAAATGTTGTAGTTAATATGGCTGTTTATTGATTCTCCAAATAATCCCAGCGTTTGGAATCTTCTTGTTTCGTCATTTTGTATATATCATTTTATATATATACATATTCTAAATAAAAACTCTCATAAGTGTATGTTTATTGTTATTGTTTTGGTGTCTTTTGTTTCGCTATTTACTGTTAATGTGAGTCGATTGGTATAGAATATAAGCCCTTATGAGAGCAATAATTATTCTCGCTGGTCTGATTGTCATGGATTAGAGATTAACTGAATATATAGTACAGATAGTTCATTAATTCAGTTTTGTCTGGAATTACACTTTGAAACACTTTCTTGGTTGATTGACCTACATAGAAGGCTGGAAGTTTGCTGATATTAATACTCAATATCGAGTCACACACGGTGGGTGGGTGGGTGCGTGTGTGTGTTTGTG
>JAUELC010154069.1:0-17785 GCA_031471745.1 Cryptochiton stelleri
CTCACCCTGGATTAATCCTTGCAAGTATTTAAAATAGTTTGTAAAAATTCGGTTTTGAAGTATACATGATTTCACACGTGCATAGATGGATTTTATGACAGATACCATTTGACATTTAACGCTTTGTTTAAGTAACTTATACCAAAGCGTTTCTATCAATACAATCGAAAGCATTTTCAAAATCTATGAACGTACAATAATATATACGCTTTTTATCCGATAAATAGGATAATATTAACACATTCAATACAAATATAGCATATATTGTTCCAACACCTTCCTTGAAACCAAACTGTGAGTCCGATATTTTATCATACTCTTTAGACCATTTCATCAATCTGTTATTAAGGACATGAGTAATTAACTTAGAAAACATCTGGCTAAAGTGATTCCTCTATAATTGGAGGGGTTGCCTTTCTTATATAATGGCAAAATAATACCCTCCGTCCATAAGTTGGGAAAACAATTACTTTCAAAAATTACATCAAATAACGCAGCTATAATAGGAGACAAAATGTCACAATTATATTAAAAAAGTTCATTTAATATATGATCACATCCATGAGATTTGTTCGTTTTTAGATTGTTTATAGCCAGTCGAACCTCTTCAATTGTAACACTAATGTCTAGTTCATCGTACAAAGTATCATTTGTTTCGCCTTCAGTTGATGGCATCTGTATACCAAGGCTTTTAAATTGGGAGTTCAATGCCTGAAAATACTGAAGGAATTCATCGCGTTCGATTGATTCGTTTGGAACACTAATACTGTTTTCATCTCGAAAATGTTTCCAAACTCTTTAGGACTTTTTGTTTTCAAACTTAATATTTTTTTGTGATTTCTTGCTTTTATATGCTTTTTTTTCTGACATACTTTTTTATATACTGATTTACAATGATACATTACGACTCTTTCTCTATGAATTTTATTAAAAGCCATTAGTGCATGGATATATCGCACCTTTATCCTTTACATTCATTATTAAACCATTTGTTATTTATCTTTATAGCGAGAATGTAGAGCGAAATTTTTGCTGCCGAAAAGTTATCTTAACCTGAAAAAAGGGTGTAACTTATTTATCAAGTTTGTCAGTTCACAGATTTGTCTCCCTTCTCAACACCTTCTGTACATTGCCAAGGCTCATTAGAACGTGACTGGATTTCGTTTCGAAATGAATCTACCTGTTCAACATTAAATTTCATGTATGTTGTTTCTATGAGTTATTTTTGAATAGTGTATTTAGTTGATGATAAAACTATATCGAAGCACAGTGGTGTGTGAGGAGAGAATTCAGCTAGATCACCCACCCTAAAATCACATAACGAAGTGAAATCGGTTGCTCTTGTCAGCACATAATAAATAAGGCCGTAGGTCACCACTAATTGATTTGATTCAGATAAATGGAACTCACAAAAATCCAAATATAAATCCACATATATGACTGGAGTGTGTTCTTGTTGGGTATCTCTAGAGACTGGTAAACATTAAAAGTCATTCGAATCTGAGCTGCAGACCAGTTGGACCAGTATACCTGTCAGCATGAAGCCGACCATTTACGATCCGCAAACACGTCTTTACATAACTCTATTGAACTGTTACCAAATCTTTTTACCGTAACAACATTGTCCTGTGACACTCGAGGAAATGCGTTATCGGGTATACACAGTGGGTCGTCAGCAGCACGAATGACAGTGTCATTTACAACATAGTCAGGTCTAATACTTGTTCTAGCATTACGCTCACCGGCTACAGATACAGTACAGTTAAACATCATACTCGAGTTCATCAAATACATTGTCCTTTCTATGATATTAAATCTATTTTTAAACTATCATCTTCTGTTATATGCTGTGTGCAGACGACGGCTGTAGGCCCTTATATAAGGTCATTGTCTTTGTCCCCATCTGGTCACGGTGAAATTAATTTCCCATCTTAGTGTGCTCATTAATCTGTTATTCTGGTTAGATAAGAGGATTGTTTCTATTTATAGGTTAAGACATATAAACGGGTCTGATGTTAGAAGTTGTTTAACGTTATATCTGGGCATAAAGGACCAAGATCAGGTAAACCATTTATATATGAATGCGTATTTGCGCTCAGGTACTAGAATCACTGAAACAAACTCAACCCAACATTTTCATATATATGATGACTAATCGTTGACATAGTTTCAATGTAATTCATGACTTTAAACCAACGAATACCGGGAATTTTATGTAGAACGTGAATACACGATCAGTTTTAGAATTATTGTTATAGCAGTGGATAGTCTTTGCTGAAAAAGATTTGAAGGCTTTTAAGAATAAATGTTTTTATGTCAAAGACGGGCTGGTGGAAATCAGGTATATTTTGTGGGAGCTCCAAGTTCACAGACTGTAGTCGTACATATCAATTGTCCATGAAGTATTAACTCTAATATTACATAGAGTTTAACCAGAAGAACCTGGTTGAGAAGATACTCAAATAAGCTTCACAATTGACTGTCTAAGGGAAATTTCGCTTTGCGGTGTTTACACGGAGAAGGATTTGTGAACAATGGAATGTACGTCTAATGACAACATTGGCGTATATATTTTGAAGTGACTATAAGGATTATAATGTAATAAATTGGTTCGTTTGGAGGAGGAGTAAATTTACCGATTTCGCGGTTGTCCTTAGTGGGCGATAGAATGATCTCTTGATCAAGAAATATATAAAAACTGTTCATCATTGCATTCCACTGGCTGGTGTAATGGAACTTTGTTAAATAAAGGGCTTTTCACCCACTCACGAATTATGTCCTGGGACACTATTTAACAGGAAACAATATCTCAGAAAAGGTATGAGGATGCTAAAGGAAAATGATTTTATCATCACATTGTAAATGGTGGCGAAGAGAACCGTTACCAAACATTTTATTCTCTCTGTAACCCTAAAATTCACTTCTCGGATTTCAGTCCATCTCTAATATAGCATTTTACTGATATACAATCTGACAAAAAACATCTGGAGAGGAGATTCAGTTTGATTCTTCGGATGTTAACACTGGGTTAATTGCGGTCATCAGAAATGGTCAGGATCCGATTAATTTCAAGGCGGGTTGTTCTTTTCACTATCCCTTCCTTATCCGTCTGGATTACTCCCGAATCAGTTGAAATTAACGATTAAGGTATGAATTCAGTTGAAGTAAGAATAATTGATTATCCTTTCAATGTTCTAATTAAGGCTTTAACCAAATAGTTTTCTACATCTAGCCTTCTTAGCATATATCTGTAGACAAAACTGATACATTGAAGTAAGCTGTGTATCTCTGTGGTGGTCAGGTCAGATTTAGAACAATAGTTAATGTTGGTGAGAGTATCGACGATAATAGCTGAGATCGATATATGACAAAGTGACGGGTGTGATTGTACACACTCCTAAACAATCACACTCAAGGTTAACACCAGACCACACCTTTCCACCTCTGTTGTAGTGTGAACAACCAGAAATGGTAAAGTTTTACGATATCTTTTGGCTCAGTTTGTTTTTTAAAATATGGTTATTACCGGATGGAACCATCATGAAATGTTTGAAGCCATATAGTCTAGAGTGTAGGCCGTGACGTAAATATGAAATATGTTTCAGAAATATCTTTTTTATTGACAGTTTCCTTGGTGACAATAGCGTGCCGCTATTCGATGAAGGTACATGTGTCAGCCTAAATAACCAGGATGTATCACAGTTGCTGAAATGAGGGAATACATTTACGTTATTCCCAGTATAAACCTGATATCCTGATATGATGTACGGCAATATAAATGAAAACCTTTCACTTCTGTCATAATATACAGAATATATCTTATTTAACAGTAGTGTGGCTTGGTGTTGTAAATGACTTCAGATGTCCACGGAATGACATACGGGTAGTCAACTCAACTGACGGAAACTTATACAAGCAATACAGTAGCACAGTCTGGTGATAATAAGTAATACTTATAATATAACTTTAATTTAAGTGACAGAAAAAAATTTCTGGTCAAAGATCTAGCTCTAGCAGGCATCAGATACATAAGCTGTTACGAAAAAAAAGACTAGCTGTTGAGACTGGTATTTAAATACAGAAAGAGTTTTCTTTCGTCTGCCAATCCCTGGTTCATCAACAGTCAAGTGGTTTATATGAAAAGACACTATTGAGTTCTTGCCGGGTATCTCTAGAGACTGGTTAACATGAAAAGTCAGTAAAATCAGACTTGTGATTCCAGTCCTTTAAATTAGGAACACTCAAACAGAGCATTTGAGCGATCATGAAATTTTGATTTGATTCAGATAAATGGATCTCACAATAATCCAAATATAAATCCACATACATGCCTGGAGTGTGTTCTTGTAAGGGTATCTCTAGAGACTGGTAAACATTAAAAGTCATTCGAATCTGAGATCAAGACCGCAAATAACCAGATTATTATATTTACAACACACAAACACAGGACTATACTGACGACGAAATTCTGATAATATTTGGGGAAACAATGTTTTGGCTGACTAAATAAAGTAGACAGCGTGTTTGACAGCAAACAAGTTGCGTTGCGCGAAACACCCATTGTCAACTGGACAGTTATCCTCATGACATTCAGAGCCGCAAAGAAATGGGATTGTTGTAGGATGTTGGCTATCTATTGACTGGGTTGTGTATTAACATTGCGAATGGCGACTGAAGTAACAAAAATACCACATAAAATTATATTGAATCGGACAGCAAGAAAGTCAGTGGCCAGTATTAAACAGAAAACACACTGCCTCAAAGTTTCCCTAAACAAGTCTAAGTCAGTTGGATATTTTCTAAAAATACTAATAATTTATCTAAAGTACATTCACAATACTAATCCTATATGTCAATATAGGATAAGTTTGAGTGAAAATAACTTTTTTCCAGAAGGTTCTACTTTGCAAACCTGATTGTATTGTATTCTATTACTCATTAAGTATGTATTTATTTTTCTCTAAAATACATTAAAAATGCTTATCCCATATATCAAAATAGGATAAGTTTGAGTGAAAATATATGTTTTCTAGGTGCTACACTGCGAAATTGAATATATTGTATTCTTTAACTCCTTGATGCTCTATTTATAACAAATTTCGCCGGTAGCGCGTGTTTGTTTTTGTCTAAAATACATTCAATTAATAATGCAATATATCAAGATGGGAAAAGTAAGAGTGAAAATATCTATTCAATGGGTAAATAAGTAAGGATCTGATTACTGTGTTCAGAATAGCAACCTTTTTATTGCAACAGTCACTGAACCTGACATCTTTGTTACGGTTAGTGACAATTGTCAGAATTGTCAGATTGACAAGAGATTCTTTTTGTTGAACCCATGAGGGAATTAGTTTTGTACAAATTTGAAAGTAAGCGGCTATATATATTGCATACAACAAAGATCATGTCAGGAGGTTAATTGTGGAGGCTGATTTGACCTGATTTGGGATAGGAAACTTTACACTTATCCATTTTAATATGTGATGTCCACGGGCACACTAGTTTGTTTGGTTAACTGTTTATGGTTAGCCCGAGATTAGCCTACTAATTTCTCTAATCTTCTACACGGACAAGAACTCTTCAAATACTACCAGACTACATTCTTCACCAATCGACCGCAAGGTGCCTCTAATTCACAACTCGTGTCCTGTTGCCGCCGAGGTGAAGAATATGCGAGAGAATTTCGTATCTATCAACTGTTCACAAGTTATTCAGGCAGGTTGAAGGACAATATCTAGCTGCAAATGACTGTAGTTCAAATAAATATAACAAAGCCAATCTTTCGATTAATTGAAATATAATGTTGTGTGTTTTATCTTCAACTAACGATACAGACAAATCAACCTAACAGAAGATGGTCACAGGACACATGGAACGTCTCTGAAAGCATGGAATTTTATCTATCGTAGTTAGCTAACCTTACAATGAGATAATGTTGTGTCTATCATATGTTATGTGAATTACCTGTGACCCACTTCCTGTGGGCCTAATTCGACTGGAACCGATGATTGTGAAGGATTGATTGGAATCGATGATTGTGAAGGATTGATTGGAACCGATGATTGTGAAGGACTGATTGGAACCGATGATTGTGAAGGACGGATTGGAACCGATGATTGTGAAGGACTGATTGGAACCGATGGTTGTAACGGTCTGATTGGAATTGATGATTGTGAAGGTCTGATTGGAATCGATGATTGTGAAGGACATTGGAACCGATGATTACGAAGGTTCCATACGATTCGAACGGTCAGCACGCAGCAGAGTTTTAGCCAATATATGAAGTAATATTGTTTGGTTATCACAGAAGTGAAAACTCCTTACGTTTACAATTGTATGGAGAATAAGTAATTCCATCGATCACATTGACGAGAATAGTTTCTATGTAAGCGATTGAGAATAAAGTCTATTTGACAAACATTTCAACACACGTTACAAACAGCAGACATAAACATAGTTTTGATAGAATAACTATTCCTACACGTCTTAACCCTGGGAGCAACCAGACGTCTTGTAATCATTGAAAACACATACATGGCCATCTTTTATATCGGTGATGTCAATTTGTACATTAGACATCAGACAGTGGAGAACATAAATATTATTTTGCTGTAATCTGAATCGAAATGGACAATATTAAGAAATAGTGGTTAGAGTCCAAGTGTGTTTAGGAATGGAAATTAATATTGAAGGCGCTTGCAGTTCTAAATCATTAGAACCAAGTGTGAATAAATGAGGTAGTTGAGATATTACTGACAAGATCCACACTTTAATCAATACAACCATGGATTGGGATATACTGTTAGTATATCGATGAATAGCTACTGTAAAACAAGATACTAGTACCAGGAAATTAGATATTGCCAAACTGTTACGCGCGTTTTTAAACACGATAATCAAAAGAACATAGGCGCTGTTCAGGCTTTTGCTTGCAATTGGAAACATTTTCCCAAGTATCTTAACTAACTTAACTCAGAGTAGCACGTTCTACTGGTTTTATATATGTTAGTATTGATATGACAACAATTACCACTGGAAATATCTGGGGAACGATCTGAAAATATCAATTACAGGAGAACTGAAAAACTTTCTTTTCAAGTCCGATGTCCTCCGCTTCTTGAACGCTTAATAAACAGACGTTCCTTTGAATGTTAACATTCTAGTCTTCTTTCCTAATGTGAACTTGTAAACGCATTTTCAAAACAAGAAAACTTAGAAGTGGTTCTTATCAAATCCAATGTTCTGAAGCCTAACAGGAGTTCCCGAGAGACTCTCTAAATCGTGTTCAAGTTTCTCCAAGTGCGCCACAGGGAAGCCACATAACATATGAGGGACAAAACATGTATCTGATTGTAAGGTTATGTAAACTTAACTAGGATTCATGTATATAACGATCCATGCTGTCAGACACTGTTATATGGGTTCTTGTCAGCTTGGGAGATATAACATTATATTCCACTTGATCGATTAATTTGACATCTTGATACTAATTTAACTACAGACAATTGCGGCCTGCTGGTTCCCTTCAGCCTTCCTGAATCTCTTGTTAACAATGGATAAATAGGAAATGCTCTCACAGATCCCTAACCTTGGCGCCTACGGAACACAATTTGTGAATTACAGCCATCTTGCGGTCGATTGAAGATAAATGCAGTCTGGTATTTTCTGAAGAGTTCTTGTCCCTAAAGAAGATTAGAGGAATTATTAGGCTAACCTCCATCTAACCTTAATACACTTAACCAAACGAACCATCCGTGTGCCACTATGCCACGTACATGAAATAACATGGATAAAGGTGATGTCAAGTTTCTCATACCTCACAGAAATTAGTTGCAATGTGATTTCTTTACGACAAGAGAAAGAAATGATCTTCTAACAGCAGCTAGCCAGCAATGTATCGATTTCTACTGTTACAATTGATGGATTGATTGATTGGTGTTTTACGCCACACTCAGCGGTATTTCAGCTACGCTGTGGCGTGATCATTTTACAATTTTTATATATAATACAGGTTAGTTAATCATTGTTCCAATTTTCAGCACCGGAGGTTATATACATCAAAACAAGAAATAAAATAAACTCAAAAGGACAGACGTAAGTATTAGAACATTTAAATATTAAACATTTTCATTTCAGATGTAAAAGTTGAACATATATGATCTTTAAAAATATTTCAATTACAATAGTTTTTAATTATAGTTTGTGATACACACCGATCCGATTAAGATAACTGTGTGTCGCCTAACAGTACCGAAGACTACACAATCAATGAATATGTGTTTGATGTTTTACACGTAGTCACAAATTGCACACTTTGGAGGAATTTCGTCTTTGTCTAGGATAAATTTTTGAGTGAGTTGACCGTGGTCATACGACATCGCGTTATAACCACGTGGCCCTTTCGAGACATTCCATGGGGATACAAATTTGGTCTAATGACAGGCTGTATGTCGTGTAGATGCAGAGTTCTGTATCTTTATTAGCAGTCTACATGTAGCGTTATAGAGATACAGAGCTTGAACGACCACAACTGTGTAAATCCAAGTTTTTGCACTTACCGGTTTGTATGTGTTCAAATGAGTGCTGTCCAGTAATATTTGCTACGCTGAACTTTCTGATACATTTTATACATCAAACGCGACCGTAAATCGCCCAGTAGCCACGTTTAAAAATGTGGAACAATACGGTTCAAGTCTCGGTTGCAAAACTGCCATATTTCCTCTCACGAAACGAGATTTAGCGATTAAGTGGACGTCTGGGTAATCGACCTAGATAATATTAGTATACATAGCCTCGCTTTGATTTTACGTGAAGGAAACAAAACTTTTACGTTACAACTCTTCATGACCAGACCTGAATTTATTCGACAAGTTGAGCGGATGTTTATTCTTGTTATTCCCTGTATACAAGCTAGATTGCACTTCAGAAGGACAGAGAGAGTCTTGCGCCTTTTCAACATAATTAAAAAACCTGAGCGTGAGAACTCAAGGTAGTCACGTGATAGTCATGTAATTTGTTATCTAGGTCAATCGAGTGATGAATATTCATGACTCGTGACCACGTGATAGTCTTTGCCTACTGGGACAGTAACATGGCGGCTAAATTCTACAGGCCTACTGAATAATTTCGAAATTGTTGCAGCAGGGCGATTCAATTTTATTGTGGACACATAAAAAGGCATGTTGGTTTCGTAACAAGATACAGAATTGATCAGATGGGGATATTAACCTGTATTAAGCCAGTATGTTACTAAGTGCAAGTTTTGATCTACGCGACCAACTTGACCGCTGCGATTACATGGTTTGAAGCGTTTAAGCACACTAGCTATATGGCGTGGAGTTTATTCTGGACTTTCTACTCCCATACTCCCTACCAAAGTTCGATATGTATATATAACTCTGGGCTTAATATCTTCATAATATATTTGTGATTGAGACGTTGGGCTTGATGACTAGGGATCCAGCAGAACAAAACTGTAGTTGTCAATCAATAAAAGGTGAAATGTACATACAATGTTGAAATGTTTATACATAACAAACCTGTTGAGTGGATCAACTAGATTCTGACTGTTAAAATTATTACAATTTAAAGATAAAATAATCATATTCTCAGTACCTAACACATTTGGTTTATACTTTGTCACATTTACAAAACTTACCAAATGGGATACTGACTGATAAAGGATTTAACCAGTCCAATAATTAGAACGAAGTTAAACTAATGGGCTAACGTATTGTCCATGAAAATGACTAAATTCAAATCTGTTGGAGTTATAGATGTAACCATACAAACTAACAAGGATATCTACATTTTCATTATGAGATAATCCAGAGCTGCCACATATACCAGAGTATCCAGGGTAAAATAATCTAATAATCCCAAGAGAAAACGCACTCAGGATGGCTGTTAAAATGGACAGAACTTTACATAATATTCACAATTGTCATACGGAAAGTCACATTGGCATTGTGGGGAATCAATTAGATGGGATTAAACATATCTGACTATACCATATTACACACAGAGTGCAAACGATACGGTTCACTTCCTTCGTTTGTTCGTTAAGTCTTAATTTTGACCTACCGATTTGCGAGTAACGTTCTCAATTACATTAGATGGCACACCATAATCGCCATTACATAACATCGCCGTTAACGCAGGATATAGATTAGCATTTCGAATTGCAGTATGTAAGCTGTTCCACAACAGAAAGCAACATTAATTCTGCAAAATGACTGTGTTGCATAAAGAGATCAGTAAATTGTTCCTCAATGCATTACGCGACACATCGGCACCATATCGTGGCAGCAGTCGCGTGAGATAAGCCGGCGTCAGTTTGGTGAGCATTTTGTAAAATAGAATCAACTTATGACGCTTTCGACACTGTGATAAAGTATGCAACCATTTTCCTATAAATTAAACAACGACCTGTCCCTCATGGGTAACCACAAATTCATTGTATGTTGTAGGTTTAGTCTTTAGTTAAAACTGAGTAGCAGTTTATCACGGGGCTTACTTTCTTCAAGAAGTATCGGAACGATGATCTCATTTACAGTCAGACTGCGAAAAGACATCACGGTTCGGATATACTTGGCATTCTAACATGTGAGAACATTTGTGCCACGTTTTCTTGAAAAAGAAGTAGTAATTTCCGTTTTACTGGTGCTAAACTGCACTAACCATGCTTCTGCATAGCTTAATTCGTTGGTTTTTGTTCTCTCTGACGCCAGTCGCCATGGTTAACACACAACCCATTCATTACTCAGTCACCATAAACAAAATTTCATTTCTCTTTGTGCGCTGAATGTCATAGGACTAATGGCAAGACGGCAATGGGTATTTCGTACAGCTCACCGTTTTGCTGTCATACACGCTGTCTACTATGTTACGTTACCTAAACATTGTTTTCTCTAGAAATTGTCAGAATTTCGTCGTCACAATAGTCCTCTGTGGGTTGTCAATCTGATGGTATGGTCATATAAGGCCTGGAAGCTTAAGTTAGATTTGACTGACTTTTAATGTTTACCCAGCTAGAACTCATTCCAGTCTATGTAGAGAAAGCACCTGTCTGTTGTTGATGTTAATATAGATTAACCTCCTGACTGTTGATGATCTTTATATAGATTAACCACTTGACTGTTGATGATCTTTATATAGATTAACCTCTTGACTGTTGATGATCATGAAGACATTAAACTGAGACGAACTGTCATAAACAAAGCATGCTTCGTCTATTTAGGCCGAATGCATTTGAAGTGACTGTTTCTTGACAATCCTTACAGTCAACCATTTACACATGACAATGTGATTAAGTTTATCACAAATTTTACCTGATGGATTTTGGGGTCGACACATTGACCACATTCTGTTTAATGCATGTTCGATTAAACCACCTAAACCGATTACATATAATAAATCACAACGCGATAGCTTGAACACTTAAACAGGACCAATAAGTTCTAATTTTAAAAACATAAAATTCATGTTATAATTATTGTAATGTGTTTTCACTACATTGTGCTGTTCTGACTGCTTACGTCAGTTTCCGTCCGTTAGGCTCGCTACAGCAATCTCGATCGCAACTATCACCAAACCGCAATTCTGTGAAATAGATATATTGTGTATAATGGATATGTTGTACATCCTAGTATCCAGTTTATCCTGGTAATATCATTAAGTTGTTTTCTCCTATCAGAACCAATTATACATCCTGGTTGTTTGACGCATTTATTAGACTTCAACGAGTAACGGCACACTATTGTCACCAAGGAAACGTGCAATAAAATGGATATTGCAGACATAAATATCATATTTACGCCTCGGTCTAGACTCTAGACTATATGGCTTCAAGCATGTCATGATAGTTCCATCCGGTAATAACCATATATTAAAAAACAGACATCGCAAAATGTTAATATAAATATTAATTTGTGTGTTTTCTAAACACTGACCTGACCACCATAGAGGAAGCACTTACTTCAATCTTTCTGTTTAGACAACAGGTATATGTTGGGAAGACTAAATCTAGAAAACAAAAGTTAACGGGTTAATAAGAACGATGCCAGTGGAATAAAGTAGCCTACTGTGACTTCCAACCTTAATTTATACGCCAATCGCTTATTTCATCAGATTTCTGGAGCAATTTATACAGAAAAGTTGCAGACGTAGAAAACTCTTTGGTTAAAGGGTTAATTAGAACGTTGAAAGGTAATAAAGTACGATTTAAACTGATTCGGGAGTAATCTAGACGGAAAAGGAAGGGTCAATGAACACAAAATCCTCCTTGAATTCAATCTGATCCGGCCCATTTCAGCTGACCTCAATTAACCAGGTGTTAACATACAACAGCATCTCAGAGAATCTCCTCTCTGTCAATTTCCGTAATCTAAATGAATAACAATATAATCTAATGTTAAATGCACCTCTCTTATTGAAGACCGATCTGTGAAAACATGCAAAACTGACAAACATTTATAATGTTAGAGCAATATGTTCTTAACAATAGAAAGAAAAACACAAAACGGACAAGATATAGACCAAAAAAGAATAGCATAATAACTAATAAAATTTAGTTTAGAATTTCCATTTGTCGTGAGTCTTATGAGACTTCGACAGCTGTCTCCTCATTTAGTTTAGGATTTCCATTTGACGTGGGTCTGATGGGACTTCGACAGTTGTGTCCTCATTGAGTATGGGATTTCCAGATGACGGGAGTCTAATGGAACTTCGACAGCTGTCTCGACATTTAGTATGGGATTTCCAGATGACGAGAGTCTAATAGAACTTCGACAGCTGTCTCCTCTTTAGTATGGGATTTCCACATGACGTAAGTCTAATGGGACTTCGTCAGCTGTGCGTCTTCTTATTTAGTTTGGGATTTCCGCATGACGTGAGTCTAATGGGACTTCGACAGCTGTCTCTTCATTTAGTATGGGATTTCCAGACGACGGGAATCTAATGGGACTTCGACAGCTGTCTCCTCATTTAGTATGGAATTTCTAGACGACGGGAGTATAATGGGACATATTCAGCTGTCTCCTCATTTAGTATGGGATTTCTACATGACGTGAGTCTAATGGGACTTCGACAATTATTCTGTAGTCATGACCAAGTTTCATTAAATGCTTTACACAGAAACATGTTCAAATATTTCAAACATATGATCTTTATTTTTTAATCATAATAAGATTAGAACTTTTTGCCTAATTTTATTTTAAATATACACCTGACATTTGTCAGTTTACGTTTTTAATACACACCAGGTATTTTTTGTGCTTATAAGAACCTTTTGTTTTGTCTGCCCTAGAATTCCTTCTTATTTCAATTGGTTCTACAAAGTGTGACTTTATGTCCCTATTAATGCTTACATCGGACCGTTTAAGGTAACTCTCTGTTTCCATACATGTCTTCTACAAACAAATTCCATACACATATCTCCATGGTATTAGGTAAACAAATACCCCCCACGCGTGAAATATTAATAAATATTTAAAGATACGCTGTCGATGTTCAGAATCAAAGGTATTTGGTTTAAACTTGTTTATTGTTGTTCAAGCCACATTAAGTCCAAGACTTATAGCATGGCTTGCTTTTTTTTAAATAACATTGATACATAATAAAATAATTTAAAAAATCATTGAATATATAACAAGAATGATTTTAACAAAACTCAGCCAAGGAAGACTGGTTAGGAGAAACATGAATACAAAGGGTATTTGTTTTGCTCTTTCGCACATAAACAGATTTCATGTATGGAACTGAACTAAACTGACAGTATTAAGTAATGGTTAAATAACCGTTGGATATACTTACGGGCGTGTTAAGTTTTACCCCATAACATAGTTTGCAGAAAGTCAATTTCTATTAGCCTTTATATTCCCCTAAAGTTTTGAAATCCCATGGGGATAAAAGGCCAGGCTTGTCGATCTTACATAACAGCTTTTTGCTGCCAAACACTTCGTCTACTATGATCAGTAAGCTATTAAAAACATGACATTGTGACAGGAGATGGAGTTCATGGTCACTATAATTATCTGTGTGTATGTCGTTAATCTAATGTTCTGACCAGATTCTTATGACTTTTAATGTTTACCATTCTCTAGAGAGGCTCACTCTAGTCATGAATGTCGATTAACCATTTGGTTGTTAATGAAATGTTACTGTATATTACATTGTCATAAATCAAACTGTTTGTTGAGGAGCCACTGTTTGGGCCACGCAAGACCTGTTAGACCTAACTTGATATTAATATACTACGCAGTAGAACCAGACTATTGTACACTGTTGTTGGAAAAATGTATATTATCTCACAACCTTGAACATTTTAAACAGTTTACAACGGCATAAGTTATTCTCACGCCATGAAGCGCCAATATGTCAAGTCACAGTAATTCATAATGGGAAAATTACCTATCAATCATCTTATTCGTATTCTCAAATGCCATACACGTATCTCCATGGTGCCAGGTAAATAAATACTCCCACACGTGAAATAACAATAAGTTAACAATTCAACTATACGCTGTCGATGTCCAGAATCAATGGTATTTGTTGGGTTCGTTTGTACATCAACAAATGTCATCTTTGGATATAAACAAAAATGAAAGTTTTAAGTAATTACAATATTTAAATGGTCGTTGACTATTCTTATCTACATTCAAAGGTTTTATCGTCGGGATATTTTCATGTTCGAATGGACGCTGAAATTCCCTAATTCCCAAAGCATTTTGTGGAGTAAATTAAAGACATCAACTGTCATGAGTGTAGCTTATCTTCACCATCGTTTATTCTTACTAATGTTTATGACTAAGTGAATGAAGGATTATTAGGAAGACAAGCATCACACAGAAGTCAAATCTCATCAATGCTAAAAACTCTTCTACAAAGACTCCTTTCAAAATGTGTATTTTAGGATACCTTAAGAAAGTGGTCACGTGTTTTCGGTTCTGTCCACCGGATCCCAGACTGTCCTGATAAATGAAGTTATTTATTAGTTTGACATATTTCTTAATCTGATTGATTGATTGATTAATTGGTTTATTGATTGATTGTTTATTCACTGAATTTGATAATATACACGAAATTAATATAACATATTGAATACATTCAGCGGGAATAAAACCCCAAAGGGCTTGGAAATTGTTATGTTACCCAATAACACAGTTTGCCGAAAACCAACGTCTACCAACCCTTCTATTCCCCGTCGTTTCGAAATCGCAAAGGGCAAAATGTTTTGTTTTATTATGGTTTTGTTTTTCAACACTTGTTTCGTTAAGTTTGAAATCTCATGACAAAGCCAATCACAGCTTATAGGCTACGGTTGTTTAACAGTGTCTCTGTTGGCATAGTGAGTTTCTTACTTTGCTATTTAATATACTTTAGCGTGGGCTCAGATTGCTGCCACGGCTTCTACTGATTTGATGGGAGGACGTGCTCAGCTAAGATCTCGAACACGATTTAAAGACCAGCTCGTGTTACCAACCTGTTGTGGGTACTGAATAGTGATTATCCGTCACAAAAACGGAAGCGTGTCTCGTATTAATGCCCTGTCCATTTAGTAGCCATTGTCGTCAGGATAAATTACTGTAATCTTATTATTATAGTTATCGACGAAAAGTCAAAGGTAGATTGATCTAAACAAATATAGCAATGGCCTTCTGAAGATGATGGAAACTCAACTAGATACTTTGGTATGGTTCCCTTCGTGCGGACCTGAACATTATAGTGAATAATGAATGCTTTCTCTTCTGCTCAGTTAACGTGAAAATGAAAGACGCGATAATGAAGACGAAAAGCAATATAATTAAAACCACTTGTGCTCATAAATCCAGTGTCTGCATACTCTCACTTGTTGACATATTACCCCTCCGTTGTTTATCCGTTCTTTCACACAAACCACTGATCTTATACATGGTATTCTCGATGTAATCCCAAATCAATCATGATGTTTAATGTTGTGTTAACATTTGGTTACAGGTGGGTTCAATTAACATTTTATGATGTTTTGTTTACATTAGGTTACACGTGAAATCAATTAACATTTAAGGATGTTTTGTTCCACGGAATCTTGACTCAAGCTAGTCAACCGAAAGTGAAAGTGGATTGTTTGATAAATATAACTGGATGGATAATATTATTTGATGACCGTGAACTGTCAACCAAAGCCCCGCTTGTGTTTCAGGCTTGGTTATGTTTACAGCAAATATCCGATAAGCTGGTACGGACAATAGCAACATGTAAATGAAACTATCTTTATCTTTTCAATTTCATCTAGTCGATAATTGGTTATAAATCTAAGACCAAAGAGACTACATGTATCCTTAGCGGAGATGAGTTCACAACCAACCAGTTTCCACTCCTTTATTTTTTACTCTATTCGCCGAGTAAAAACAAAAATTTGCTTGGTTTAAACAATAACACACTTGCACATTTCGTGGGTGGATCAACAAAAACTGAATCAACAAAACTGAATAGGATTCCCAGATAAAAAAAAAAAACTGAACAGGATTCCCAGATCAACAAAAACTGAATAGGATTCCCAGATCATCATAAACTAAATGGGATTCACAGATCAACAATCACTGAAAAGGATTCTCAGATCAACTAATATTTTAATAGGATTCTCATATCAACAATAACTAAATAGGATTCCCAAATCAACAAACACTGAACAGGATTCCCAAATCAACAAAAAATGGACAGGATCCCCAGATTATCAAAAATTGAACTGGATTCCCAGATCAACATAAACTGAATATGATTCCCAAATCATTAAACTAAAGGGGATTCACAGATAAACAATCACTGAAAAGGATTCTCAGATCAACTAAAAATTGAATAGGATCCCTATATCAACAATAACTAAATAGGATTCCCAGACCAACACAAACTGAACATGATTCTCAGACCAACACAAACTGAACAGAATTTCCAGTTCAACATCACTTGAACAGGATTCCCAGATCAAGAAAAACTAAATAGGATACACTGATCAACAATAACTGAACAGGTTTCCCAGATCAACACAAACTGAACATGATTCCCAGATCAACAAAAACGGAACAGGATTTCCAGATCAACAAAAACTGAATAGGATTCCCAGATCAACAAATACTGAACAGGATTCTCAGATCAACAAAAACTAAAGGGGATTCCCAGAACAACAAAAACTCAACAGGATTATCAGATCATTAAAAACTGAACCGGATTCAAAGATCAACAAAAACTGAACAGGATTCCCAGTTCAACAAAAACTAAACACGATTCCCAGGTCAACAAAACCTGAACAGGATTCCCAGATCAACAATAACTGAACCGGATTCCAAGATCAAGAAAAACTAAAGGGGATTCCCAGATCAACAAAAAAATACACAGGATTCCCAGATCAACAAAAACTGAATAGGATTCCCAGATCAACAAAAACTTAATAGGATTACTAGATCAACAAAAACTGAATAGGATTCTCATATCAACTATAACTAAATAGAATTCCCAGATCAACAAACAGTGATCAGGATTCCCAGATCAACAAAAACTAAACAGGATTCCAAGATCAACAAAAACTGAATTGTTATCCCAGATCAACAAAAACTAAAAGGGATTCCCAGATCAACAAAAACTGAATAGGATTCTCAGATCAACAAAAACTGAATAGAATTCTCATATCAACAAAAACTGAACAAGATTCCCAGATGATTAAAAAACGAAAAAGATTCCAAGATCAAAAAAACATGAACAGGCCTCCCAGATCAACAAAAAGCCAACATGATTCCCAGATCAACGAAAA
>JAUELC010154070.1:0-11241 GCA_031471745.1 Cryptochiton stelleri
ATATACCAGCCATTCCCCCAAAATTTGGCGAAATTTGAAAGCATATCAGTTTGTTACTCTGGCACTTTTTAGGCGGAATTATGCCATTATTTTTCTTGTAAAAGTTATCGAAATGTGTTTTTAAAAGAATAAAACAATAGACAGTGCACAGTGGGAACAGAAATAATTTTTATTGTATTATTTGCACTAATCTCAAATTTTCTCCCTGGTACTATTACGGCCTGGGTATATCTTATAATCGATATCTCGACGTAGGCAGTAAGATAGATTCTATTTAAGATTGTTGAACTGGTACAATGGGCGTTGCACACTTCTGGTTGATAGACTTCTGGTTTTACTAAGAAAGCGTTATCCAAAAATTACCAAAATACTGTAAACGGTTATTTTCTAAACGACACAAAAAACTATTTTAAATGAAGTATGTCACACAAATAGCATGTGCGCATAATCCTGGTGATAGCTAATCTAGGGTTTATATTCAAAGCGTTACATCGATATAAAAGTTTAATATGTCCATAATCGGCGCACTGTTCAAACGTAGCCTACATCTGAAAGGCTGAAGTTTTGGACATAATGTCATTTTTTTTTTAAATTTGCCCTTTTTTTTTTCAACATAGTGTTAAAGTTAAAAAATGAAAAAAAAAGAGTTAAATTAGTGAAATTTCAACTTCCTATAAATATATCTCAAAAACGAAAAAAGATATAAAAATCTGAATGACCGTTTTTTTAATTCTATGTGTTCAGACAAAGTATGCAAAAAATCATAGACGTAGGTATAATAATAGCCGAGGAGAAGCCATTTCCCTAAGTACGGTACCGCGAATAACAGAGAAAACAGTTAAAATGTATTTCTGATCTATTTCATATGAAAGCCGGATGCGGCCACTCCTGCTTTTGTAGTTTACCCCTCCAAAACAAAAGGTAAAAGGACAAAACCACGAAACTACGAAGCGAAACTGCAAACGTGTAAATGTCGAAACTATGAAGGATTTATCAACTTCGCGCTTTCGTTGTTTCTACTTTCGCGGTTTCGTAGTTTCACGGTTTCGCTTTGTTCTTTTATAGTTTCGTGATTTCGACCACCAAGAAAAGGGCAGAAGAACGAGATAAACTTCGCCTTTTTTTCCAATCTAAACTGGGAGGCAAAAGTACTAAATGAACTTCGCAGTTTTGTCTTCCGGTCGACACCGGAAGGCAAAAGTCCGAAATCAACAACGCGGTTAACTACGCGGTTTTGTCTTCCGGTTTCAGATGAACGAAAAAGATTTATGTGTGATAGCTGTCACATCTGATAAACATATCTGGATGCAATCTCTACCGTCGGCTCATTGAAATTCACCTCTGTGGTGGGCTCAGTACTTCTTTTATTTCACGTGACTCTTTGGTCACATGATATAAATTTGAAAATGGCATATGAAAAAAAATATGTAATTGACATATCCTACCGGCAGGTTAACAATTAAATCGGCCTTCCGTCGGGTTAAATAAATCAATGCCTCTCTCTGTTTATCTTTTACACCATGTTTTTTATCGTAGGTATGCACAAATTGGTTGTTGCTGTTGTTGGTTAATCAAGGGCGTTGATCTGTGATTACATATATGTAGTAATATCCAATGACGTCAGTGTTAATATCGTTGTGTAAAATGTCCCAAATAAATAGTTCCTTTGCTTTTGTTATTTAAAAATATGGGTATAGTTAAAAATTCAGATAATTGTTCCTTTTTCACTTGGTTGTCCTTTTCTGCATTAAATACAAGTGGTTGAACAGTTTAAAAAGGTTATTTCAAGTTGCGTCAAGATTTTTTACCAAACCTGAGCCGATCGCAGAGGCGTATGGGAGAGAAACGAACGACAACTCTTGCTTGGAGAGTGATCTGGATGGATATATATAAGAAATTAATTTAAAAAGCACACTACACAAACTACAAACAAATCTAAATCCTATGTATAACTTGGGGAAAAAATACCAAACATAAGTCTTTCTCATTCATCTAAAACCGGAAGACAAAACCGCGAAGTTGATTTCGTACTTTTGCCTTCCGGTGAAGACCGGAAGACAAAACTGCGAAGTTCCTTTCGTAGTTTTGCCTTCCGTTGCAGGCTTGCTGTTCGTACTTTCGTGGTAGCGTTTTATTATTAGTTTAATGTTCAAAATTTCATATTTTAACGCCACCTTCAGTCAAAGACGCAAGAATGCGAATTTCACTAAGAAAGGCACTCATCAGCCAGTTTATATTTTTTGCACGATATCATCTTGGAATATTTCCATAAAGAGAAACTAATCATAAGAAATTGTGTAGGAGTGAATAATTTATTAATATTCATATACTACAGCCAACAATCAACCGAGCAACCATCTTCCCGGGGCAAAGGTGATGTCCCCACAAAGCTTGAAATCAGTACAGAATAAAGGAGGAATGAAGTTTCATGTCGGGACTCACTTTGACTCGTAAAGATCTGAGGATGTAACACAACTTATTTAATTAATAATATTTATTCAAAACGTTTTTATAAAGATTTCAAGTTTTCCTATAATACGGTTTTGTAACTCCTTACGTATTATTGATACTTTATGAAATTTATAAAGATGTAGTTAATGTTGTATTCATCTTATGTTTTAAATGTTCTGGGCACACTGTCATGAAATTTCGTAAGGCCAAAGACGTAGTCTCTGGTTAATTTTTTTTCTGATTGATTTTCGTCTTAAGAACCTATTTTAAAAACAAGTTTCTCAAAGGATATTGATGGATTTTATTTTGACATAGAGAACTGGTAAATTTTATTAACAAACTGTAACGAAAATTCGATTACAACTCATCAGCACCGAAGTTTGTCTCCTAAATGCGCCTGCGGTTTTGAGGTAAGGACTTTTGGACACAAACATCGGTTGTTTCTTCAATAGAAAGAAGGCCTTCATAATTATATTTTATAAATGTAACGAATGAAACATTTGCTTGACTACGCCGGGGGTTGAATCCGAGACCTTTGGAAATCCTCATAATTTGTTGATTTATATTTGTTAATTTGTTTTTATTTGAAATGTTAGCTCGATTGTTTAGTTTTTAATAATTTGTTTGAAATGATCTGACAAGTTTCTTGTGAGTGATTTACAGTGTGTAAACGTGCTCGACTTGTCAATGTCATTACATATTAAACTCGGGCAAAGGAGTGATACAAAGTCCAATTCTGACTCCAGCTTTATTTGTGCAATTTACGGTTAAACAAACGAAGTATGTTTAAACTAAATCATTCTTTCATGTATTTGGTTAGAATAGTGACATATGTCCATATAATAATGAAATAAGTGTGAATACCTATTTATTAAATCTACACTTTTTAAAGAAAGGTTTTTGTTAACGTCAGACCAATACCGATGGCCTTTTGTTAATTAAAGTTTAATTTAAGTTTAATTAAAATCAACATTTGGATACAGATGTCACATATGAAACTAATAAGTGTTACTACATGTTATACCCAAACTTTTAAAAGTAGGTCTTAATAAAACTGGGATACATAACATCCCCAAACTGACATTGGAGAGAAATAATATTTGGTACAGTTAAGCTACGACTGATTAGGAGGTCGAGTTCTTAGTGTGGTATCCATACAGCATATCGTGGTCCGCGTTATCAGATGAACTGGATGTGTGTCGTGTATATGCTTAGATACAGGCAGTACAACGCTTGGGGAGGGTTGAGAGGGTAAGATCAAAAACTGTGTTGAACTCTGACCACATTGAAATCACTAACTCGGCTCCTGATAGCCAACATTCTGAGTCAACAATTTTATCTAGAGCTATATGCGTGCCTATTGGTAGCCCAGCTGACTTTTGGACCTTACCCGAGAACAAAACTGCATAAAAGTTTCACAGCCCGGGGTGGCAATTTAGAAGACATCAAGGTGGAGACTTAACAACTGCTTACCGGACAGGGCAACCATGGAGCCCAGATCCATACTTCTCCTCGCCCTTGTTGCGTCGAGTGCAGTGTCAGGTAAGAAACATTCGGGGTTTTTTTCTTCAAACTTCACAGTTTCCAATATAGGGATTGTAGTTTTCTTAGAACTTTGTCTTCAGCCTATTATGTCAAAAGAAAATAGACATTAGACTTTTCTTTACCGAAATCAGTTTCATTCTATAAAAAAAATAATTTGATTTGGTGTTAACTTGTTGCGCAGATAGGCTCTTAATACACATTATTTTTCTGTACATAAAAGTATATTTATTTAATTTATGTCAAATTATAGTGACTTATGTCCAGTAAAACTGGGTATTTCTTAATACACGTTAGGTTCGGTGTGCATAAAACTCTTCAATTGTTGATCATTCTAGTCAAGTGACTTATGTGCAGTAAAACTGAGTTCTTCTTAAAATGTGCAATTTCACAGCGCATTACGAGCTTTTATAGTGCATTCACTGCATTGGACATTGTTTACCCCTTCAAGCAAGAGCAGCTGATCGAGTTGAACGCATTTTTCGGTTGTCGTAGTAAACACATATGGATGTTTGTTTGTATTAACCGACTATAGGGCAATTCTGTTCACGTTTTTAATGCATGGGATTATTTTCTGATAAATTGTGTACTTTGTACTCTTGAGTCTTTAAAAGCGGTTGGACTTAGGAATAAGCGGTCGTCACCAAAAAGTCTGTTGACATCATCTTTTGACGGGCGTCAATTAGTTTTATTCCGAAAAACGAAACCTGCATTTTGACTCAATATTTCAGCTAAAAAAATTTCCTCGCGAAGGTTCAATAAATGCTGAAATATTGAGTCGATATTAAGTTTTAGTTTTTCCGAAGTAGGCCTATAGGCCTACTATACTTTTACTATGTCTTCAGCGGAACTGAAGGCTGTTGTTGATCGAATAATATAACAACTGGCACAAAACTTCTGCAGATTTAGTTAACTTTAATTAGCACTTGATGAGACTTGTCGAATAGCGTTATTATGGTGTTTGTCTTCGTGAGACTGTGATGGGTTTCGTCCGCTGCGGGCTTCCTACGCATGTTTCTCCTAGGGTCTTCTGGCTTCGTCCGCTGCGGGCTTCCTTCACATGTTTCTCCTAGGGTCTTCTGGCTTCGTCCGCTGCGGGCTTCCTACGCATGTTTCTCCTAGGGTCTTCTGGCTCCTTCTTTTGGAACCGATTTATCCAAGGCACTTTGATAACTCTTACTTGTGAGTAATGGGATTTTCCCTAGAAAATTACCATATATGGAACAACCCTTGATACATGGGTTAGGTCTTAAAAGATTAATACAATTCATTTTATTAACGTCTGTATGATGATGGTTCGCTTAAAAAGAGTAACATTTCACTTTACATGCTAGAGCAGAAACCATTACGGAGTAAATAATCTCTCGTAAAAGAGTGAATTCCAATCCATCAATAGTATAGTCTCGAATTCCACCTAATTACTGATAAGCTTCCCTCTACGACTCAAAAGGTACTAGAATTGGTTACTTTTTGATTAAACAGTACATGCTAGGCCTATGCATTTTATTGTCACTGTTGCAAGCGCGAGAAATTATTTTTTTTATGAATTTATGACCGTCTGATTTTGTTCGACATGATGTTGCTTTTAACATCATGGTAGTGCATTTTTTTAGGAAGAAATTTTGGAAGAATTAAACGTTTTTTTTAATTGAATCTTTTTAAACGACATCGCTTTTTTTTTTACCGCCAAGGATATTCATAAATAGTCCAATAGGTTTATTTTTCTTAAACAGTCAAATTTACACTTTTTGCTTTGTAAATTTAGAATTGATTACGAAAAAAAACAGCTTCTTTATTTTATATGAAAAAAAGTACTGAGTATCCAATTAAACGGAAATGACTAGAAAACATAGATATATGTTTAAAAAGATGCACGAAACCAGGATGAATATATATATTTCATATATGCAGAGAAAAAATTGCTTTCCTCCACCGGGATTCGAACCCGGGTGGTATGTAGGCCTACGAGTACAATGCGTTAGCTTAAAATATCATACTTTATTACTGGAACTTTCAGTTAACAAAAACTTGCCCCACGCTGTTTAACATGTGCAGTCATTCGGGGGATACCTTATTCTATTCTGGTTGATTGGTTTTTAACGCTTAGCTCAAGGGTATTGCACTTATATGACTGCGGTGTAGATCCAACAGTGTCCACCTCAACACAGCCATAATGTGAAATGTTATATATAAATGGTCTGTCTGAAAAATCCACAGCTGACAGCATAAACGTTCTTCAAAACATACCGCCATTAGCCATAAGGCTAAAATAAATAGGGAATCTACAGTATGTGGCACTTGTACCAAATATAAAACGAGATGAGTGTTTACTAAAAAGTAAGTCAGGGTTGTTGGGACTCCATAACCCAGGGAATTGCTGGATTGAAAGAAACTAGAGATGAGTGGAAACTTCAGACATTAAAACAGGAAAGAGATTCTTAAATTTCCGGAAACCTCACACTGGCCAACAGTGGTCTATATACTACTTTACTCAAGCATTATTATCTGTCAACATACTTGTGCCCAAATTTGGGAACTATTTAACGCATATATAATTCAGTTTGCTTTAACAAAATAATGTATCAGTGTGTTTGTGTGTGTATAAAATAAAGCAGATGTAAATGTATACAGTGCTACTGAAGTCAATGTCTTCCAAAACTGTAACCTGGTAATAGGCCTACACATATTCATTCCAATTTAAAAAGAATTGTACTTCAGCATTTTGCATTTAAAAAAAAGAACACTATAAATATATTTAAAAGTGGAAAATCGGTATGTAAATTCCATAAATCCAAACAATTGCTCAAGAATGGGTCTTTTTATTTTCAATTTCAAGAATATGGCTATATATTTTGGTGTGTTTCCTGTTCGAATAGTCAAATAATATGAAACATTTCAGCGTTTCAAATGCAATGCTTTAATATAATGAAATAACATCCCACAAGCGATTAAGTGATTAAAAAAAATTACTAAAAAAATGTAATCAGTTTCCCAATAAACTGTTCATACCCAAAGGAAACTTATTTATTTCATTTTCTTTTCTTTTTTTCAGTGCCAATCGATGTTCGTCGGTTCGATGAGGATACATCATGCGCAACGACATGCACAGGTAATTAGCCAATCAGAAAGCTTCGTTTATTTCCGGAAAATATATTCAGTAAAATTTGCTCACTCGGAAAAATCCGTAGCGGATAACATCGAAGCGATTATACGCTTAGATAGTGTGTCTAATACAATCTAAACCCGTAGGCTACTTCATGTGGATGAAAATCGATATGATATATGAAAATATGAAACATGTTAAAACCTGTTTGTTCTTATTAGTTATTTAAACGAATACATCCAATTTATAATGATAATATTCACAAAAACATTGGGCATGAAATCAAATAGTTCGCATGACGTCATGTAAACATGATTGATCGAGAGACAAGATTCTAACTTCTTTCAATACCAGACGATGACTCAAGCCTCGACATCTGTGTTTACAGGGCTTGACGGAACCTTAACCTATTGAAAGCGCCACGGGTTAGCCCTTCGACTTGAAAGATAAGCCGATATAGACATTACATTAATCCGTTGTATCACGGACTGCACACAATAGCAGATCTATGCCTTGAACCTACATGCTTCGGTCACATGACCTACCCATATTCTAAAATGACAAACTCTTCGAGGTAATTATATACCAATTTGTATAAAATGGTCAAATTGATTTACTGTGGCTGTTGGCAGTGTATGTAATAACTAGGACTTTTGAATGAGTTATTGAACACCAAAGCGAGGCCCCTTCCCCTTGACCTGACCAATCGACCTATGACGCCATTTCAACTCTTCACGTGACTTGATTCTCCAGTTGTAATTGGCCAATCATTTTCATTCCCCTATTTTCTCTGCTGCTACTTGCTCTTTGTTAATTTTTATTGGTGTTGTATGCACCTGATGTCACATAGGATACGTTTATCTTAAGTTTACGTTTTGCCCCTTGCGCCAAATATGTCGCCATTGGCCATTCAATACACAAAAGCCGTTAATCAAAGGGGACGGAAGGCGATTTGAAACAAGAATGGTGATATATCGTACTGGACAATGTTGCGAATGAACTTGATTCTCGTTAGGATTTTCTCTCTCTTTTTTTTGCCGAAAATATGTTCGGTACATCTCGTTATTTTCCGTCCTCGGGTGAATTTGGTATTGTATAAATAGTTCTCTGGTGTAATTAATTCCAGATGTGTTACAAAACTAAGGACAAAATAAAAGTCTTGCCCTTGTTGAATCTGGTTCAGTGACTTACATTCTGTTAACGGGTTAATTTATCATCCCAAATGTTTACAAGATTTTAGTTTAATTAAATAGACTATCTCTGTGTTATACATGGTCAAAGTCCGCGATTCTATGACATATAGCGGCACACTTTTTGTTAATTAAATAGAACTAGGCATGACACCAGAGTTTGCTCTATGTATCCATTCTTGATCATAAATAACGATAGAGTTTTAAATATGTTTATTCTATCCACGTATCCATGTACTCACATATTTCTATTTGTAATTCATTGTAACAAATGTTTAGGCCTAAGATTTTTTTTTTCGACTTACTCAAAATATAGTGAAAGGCCGTAATAAATTAACGAACCATACATACCATTATATCTAATTTGTTGATGTTTTAATTTGTATACTATGTATGACATATGCTCAATGGTGGAATCTGTAGCTGATTATGAGCGCAATACGCACAGAGCCTAATTCAAATCAACGCAAAAATCACAAAAAACTAAACGGAATTAACAGCAAACTATTATTTTTGGATAACCATAGTTACTGATTGTAATTGGCACCAGTATACGTCACTCTCCACCGCCCATTTAAGAACCAATAAAGGTTCCTCAAACGGGTTCTTATTTGAACCATCCAACAGTTTATTTAAGAACCATTAAATGTTCCTTCATGGACACACGCCAACATATTATGTTTCTACTTAGAACATTTTTGCTAAAAGTGTTAAAGATATGGCATAATCAATCAAACTTAATTAGATAACAAACGTACACATGTAGGTCAATAAATCAACCAATAAACGTTGCTATTATTGTTCCTTCCAGAGAGCGGAAAGTTCCGCTACGAGCCTGGGAAAACGTACGAGTTTACGTACGAGACTAGGTCGACGACCGGTATAGAGGGCGCTTCAGAGGACAAATCCACTCTCATTATGAAGGCCACCGTCAACGTGGAGGTCATGACCCCGTGCGAATTCGTCCTCAAGGTACATAACTGTTGCAGAATTTAAATTGATACCTTTTAAAATTGTCGCTCTGTTATTTTCCCCTGGTAATTATTTTTGATTTGCCAGACTGGAAACATCTGAATGGAATTAATCGTATTAAACTGCTATTATTCAAGTAAATGTTACATTGTTTAAATTTTTGCTTGCACACTGCGGCAGTTGGAGTTAAAATTCCAGTAACTCAAGTTAAAATTTAAAATTAGATACCGGTACCTAATATTTAATGTCTGTTTAAAGGATTATTATTTTAAAGGCAGATAAAACTACACAGTAGTTACCACCAGAGTAACGTCTTTGCCATTTGCTCATTCTAGATTGATGACGCCCAATTAATGGAAATAGACCCAGAAACTCCGTCCAGGGAAAAATATTCTCCCAACACACGTGAATTTAAGCGAAGCTTGGAAGCTTATCCATTAAGATTCGGATTCCAAGATGGCCGCATTGAGAGCGTGTGTCCCAGCGATGAAGACCCTATATGGATTATCAACATTAAGAGAGGATTCTTATCTACATTCCAAAACTCTATGGCGTCGCTGGATAGAGACCAAAGAGTTACCGAGGTAAAACAATTATTTTAGTATATTTTTTCCTGTTAGTATATACTGGATTAAATTTCATTTGTTTTCATTCACATCATTAAAAAATGTTGTGTTTTTTATATATGTAATTTAAATAATTATTATAAATACTATAATATTTAGGGGTAGACTCTTTTTTCTTCCACATTATTGTGATTTATCCAAAGTTGTCAACTGGTGTTTAAAAATATTGAAATAAACAATGTTGATGCATTTGTATAATCTCAGATACATCTTGAATAACATCTTCTTCACTTATGTTTCAGATGCAGCCTTAGAAGTGGAAACTGTTCTTGAAGTGAGATTTGGGGTTTCACATGTGCAACACACAGGATTTCAGTTAACAGAATGGATTAAAATATCGTCGGTGGTTCCTGACCTGTAGATCCATTTAAGTACAGTAACAGGGAAATTTCCTCCTTGCTCTATGCCTTGGCATCCACTGCCCATAAATGAATACATACAAGAAAAACTAATCAAACTTGCACCCTTATTGCATTTAAAGGTGGACTGTTGTGTATCAATGTGTAAATTGTTGTTAGAAATTTTTTGGGGACGTTACCAAATTTACATTTATTCCTCTTCACTTGGAAACCAACAAATTGCAACAATGATATTGTTTCTGCTTTCAAAACTACATACAATTATATTCTGATGACATTTTAACAAGGAGTTGACTCCATGATTAGAACTAATTTTTTATATTTTTTGTGACACATGTCTGCAATTGTGTTGTGTTATTTGTTTTGTGACACTTGTTTTCTTTTGCAATAACAGAAATAAAGAAAATATTGTAAGTTGAAAATTGGTTTAAACGATAGATTTTTTGTGCCTTATGTAAATATATATTGAACCAGTAGTATATTAAATTGATAGTTATTCAATAGACTTCTGGGTGTACTGAATCACGTTGCATTACAGATCATTGGTGAACCTTGTCATTTATCAAAAATGTAAGAGCAATAATGCAACATTTCTGCCTATCTTTATTTCTTTACTTGCCTTGTACACATGTACTCAAGTTATTATGTATATTCATTGATTTGTTTGATGGGTGTTTTACGCTGTACCCATTTGACTTATATGACGGCGGTACCATTATCAGTGGTGGAGAAGACTTGACAAAGCTCTGACGAAAGCACCCCGATTTCCACCTCTGAATGTAACTTTAACAGCCTTGAGTACGACGCTAAACAGGACTCACAAACTATCTGCTAGCCCGCTGGGCAACCCGACATGTAACGTAAATTTAAGCTAAGTTTTAATCAAACTTAAGACAACATTAACCAATCATAATGGAATAAACTTGGCCCTTGGGGCAGACCGAGTGGGATTTTACGTTTGGGGAATGGGGGGGATTTGTACCATTTTTGTGCGCGTG
>JAUELC010154181.1:0-11240 GCA_031471745.1 Cryptochiton stelleri
TTACATGTACTGTATTACAATTGACAATAACTTTGCAGACAGTTGAGATAAGACGTTTAGGTTTACTTATTTATTGTCGATATAGTCTTGTCCAAACCGCCTCACTTCCGGGTGGATTGTTTTATTAGAACACTATTCGTTCAGCAATAGGGCAGGGCGAATGGACCACTTCGCTGGTTTTGAAAGATGTTTCTTACACATCCCAATTCACAAGCGATTTGTCAAATTCCTCCAGGTTGTAGTGGGCCGCAGGAAGTTTGAATTTCTGGTTCTACCCTTCAGTCTGGCGACGTCACCTTGGGTATTATCCAGGATTTTCCCCTCTGTATCTGTGTTCATCCACAGCTGGGGTATCAGATACCATTTTATTTGGACGATTATATGTTATGGAACACCGATCCTCGTCATGTCATTTTGGTCACCGAGTAGGATTAGGCTACCTTCCGCATGCAGACTCGAGTTTTCTAGGAGTAGGATACAATACCCTCGAGTTCTCTGTCTGGTGCCCTGTCTGGTTGAAACTCCTACATGCGGTCCGCAGTAGGGCTCAGTTGTCGGAGTGCCGGGCGCGTCAGTTCGCCTCTCTGGGGGGCCTCCTGACTTCTGTTCAGAACGTGACTTTACGTAGGCGACTACATCTCAGGCCCTTACAACATCACCTATAACCTCATTGGCGTGTGCGTCATTGAAGCTCGAGTGTGTTAACGCCCAATGCCAAACTTTCCCTGAGTTGGTGGCTTCAACCAGGGAATGTTCTACAAGGAGTATCACTGACGTCGTTTCAACCAACGTTGAGTCTCTTCACCGACGCATCCTTGGAAGGGTGGGGAGCCCACTTGCAGTCCAAGTCAGTGAGCGGGACGTGGTTCCCTCATCTTCAGTCATGTCATATCAATGTCCTGCAGTTCGAGGCGTTCATTAGGGTGATGAGGCGTTTCACTACGGTGAAGGCCTACATAAACAGGCAGGGTGGGATAAGATTCCGACAACTCCTGGAGTTAACGTGGACTCTATTCGACTTATGCTGGTCAAACTACCTACTCTGTCGGGCTCGCCATATTCCAGGTCGCCTCACTGTATTGACAGTTTATCTAACCAGGCAGAATCAGATTATCCAGACAGTATGGGCGACGGGTTGGCTCCACCAGGCCCCTGTCTAGATGTCACCTAGCCCTGTTTTAAACGCGTTGGCTGTGGACGCATTGGCTCTGGATCGGTCAGGTATGATAGCTTACGCCTACCCTCCGTTAACAATCCTGCCGCCAGGGCTGCGGAAGATCCCCGCTCACCACTGGGCGGTTAATCTACATAGTACTGTGGTGGCTAGCGCGACCCTGGTTCCTGGAACTATAAGAGATTCTCGTAGATTTTTAAATCATTCTACCTCTGTGGGAGATTTGACTACGTTCAACCCAGAACAATCCTGTCCCCCGAAGCATGCGCTGCTACGACTACACATTGCAGGTAAACCAGGATTCTCCCCTTAAGGCAACATTTTCTCGAGAGCCTGTGAAACGAATGGGGGAATCCACATCCATTAGGGAATCTACATCAGCGTTCTATCAGCCCAACTGGAAGGCGTTCTCTGTGTGGTACATACGCCACTGCCCCTGTTCAAAGGTAGCAGATTTCTTACTATACCTTTTACAGGAGAGGCAGCTTAGGCCGTCGACTGTGGATGGATATTGGTCTGCGATCACTAGAGTCATCCATCTTACCACGTGAAAGATGTTGGGGCGGATCGTAACCTCACAGCGTTAGTCAGGTCCTTTAAGATTTCCAGCATCTCGAGGTGCCCCAGACTACCTCAGTGGGACTTATCGTTAGTTCTCAGGTTCTTGTCTGGTCTACTGTTCGAACCGTTGGACATGGCGGATTTAAAGAGGATTTTCTACAAATGTGCGTTTCTATAAGCCTTCGCTTCAGCAGCAGCAAGGGTTTCTGAGATTCATGCCCTGGACGAAAGAGCGATTAGGCACCCTCCAGATTGGTCGTCAGTTTCGCTTACCATTGTCCTGGAATTTGTAGCAAAGAATTAGACTTCGGACGACACATCGCCTCGTGAGTTTGTTATTCCAGCCTTGTCCGGGTTTTTGTCTCCGGGTTAGGAGGCAGATTGTTTGATGTATCCAGTAAGAGCTTTGACCATCTATATGTCTAGGCCAATAAGGGCGGGGCGTACACGATTGTTCATTCTCTTTAAGGGCCAGCATAAACAGGAAATATCTAAGAGCTTTCTGGCTTTCTAAAACTATACGGTTGACGTTAGTAATAATTGTCTGATACATTGTTTCTTTCGTTTGCTACTCCTTGTCATTCATCTGCCAGTCTCTAGGAAGACTTGAGTTTGAATGTTAGGAGAGATGTTTTCCCTCTGGGCCCATCTCACCTTGGGCTGTTAGCTAGCTCTGCCCTCCTCCTGGTGTGGTATTCTAGTGCATTAGTCAGTGGAAGGTAAGTTAATGGTGTAAGAAACTTGACAAATTTATAGATAATTTGTATGTTTCTAAACTAAACTCACCTTCAACTAACGGTAATGGCCCGCCCTCCTCGCCGCTTCAGAGTTATCTTGTTTCTACTAAAGTTATAATAGGTCTTGCGCGTGCGCATTTGTGCCGATCTCGTGAGTCTGTGAGGGCCCAGAGAAGGTGTTTCGGTTTTTGAATTCTTCAGTATAGCAATAAATTGCGAAATAAGTGCATTAGTGCATAAGTCAGTGGTACGGTAAGTTTAGTTTAGAAACATACAAATTATCTATAAATTTGTCAAGTTTTACCAGTCTGGTTTTGGCATATTTCTCATATATAATTTCTTACTTGTGTCAGCCCATCAAAGCTTGGTTTGTGCCGAAATAGCTCATCACAACTTAATGCAGCCATGAAATGTCGGCGACCGTTTCCGGTCAAGCGCAGTGCACTCTGGGTAGAAAAACCACCATGTCAACTATTTGCGCGAAAGTTTGTTTTGGCCCAACTTTGCATGAAGATATTTCCCCTCAGAGGGCGAGTTTAGGACTGGATTAAGTTGTGATGAGCTATTTAGACAGACGCTTGGTCCACTCTAAATACTCCTGTCTACCTCTCTACCGTGTGAGACATCCCCAAATCGTAACTGTCTGTGCTCATCCCTGCCCTGAAGTCAAAACACTTTCCAAAAGAAATAAAAATAGAGAGAATTGTAGACTATGTGGAGTTTAAAGACCCAGTTGCTTCGCTTCAAACAATCGAGGTTCTTCCTCAGGAGAGAGACCCTGTGCAGCATTGCACTTTCTTCCTTTTCCTTACTTCTTGAGGTGCATTTTTTTCGATTTGAGTGCCTCATTCACCTTGTGGAACACTCTGGATCGTATGGACACCGCATAATCGTTGTCTTTGAGGTACCTGAGATAGAGGGCGGGAAAGAAAAAGGTTAGACAAGCTGCCTTTCTTTTTCGGTAAAAAACCGTTAAAACAGCTGTTTATTTCATATGCCATTTTATTTTATAATAAATATTTTTTAATATTTATGTTATGTAGGTCTATTTATATATTATCTTATAATATGGAAGTTAAAAGTATGCCTTCGGTTTTTAATATTTTAGGGAAATCGTCAAGCAATTTTCAATATTGTAAGATAAATTAATTCTTTTTTTTTCTCCATATTTGACGACAATCGTGTTACCTCTCGATGCTGTTTTTCATCGCTTCAAGTGACCCAGACTCGTATTAATTTCCGTCTTCTTTTCTTATGCCTAGGAACATTTCGGGAGATACATGTTTAGATGTTCAGGACTAATGAATTGTAAAAGGATTGGCACTCGTTAGGCATCCCATAGCCAAAATTGTATGTTTGTTATGTCTCAATTCGTGGAAACTGCGGCACTCTTCTTCTTTTGTCTCAATAAATGCGTTAACATCATCAACGAGTTTGTCTCTGTTGTTTTTCGGAACAAGTTCTATTCTTTCTTCCAATTCTTTGTCTAAAAGTGGCTCGCATAATTCCACTATTATCTGAGCGTCGGTAAGTTCAAAGTAATTTGTTGATGTCATTTCGGCAGCCTTCTTTTGATGTCGTCTGCCTGTTTACAAACAAAAAATAGTCCGTGAAATATGTGACGTCAGAAAGATCGGTGTCCAATATCGTAGAATATAGGACAGTTGTAGTTTGTACATAATATCGCAGCGATGGACAGTTAGGCGTATAATAATGTACAAATATCGCATGTTTGAGAATGGAAGGTCATGATTTGTCAGCTCAAGGCATTTGAACATCAATTGTTGAGAGCTGACAAACCATGATGTTCCTGTCTTAAACAAGCAATACTGTTTTTGTTGTACCCAGTGTACTTGCCCCAGCGTTTGTACTTATGGTAAAAGAACATTAGATTTCAAACAGTCGTTTCATTACTTCATGTACAGATATGTATGTTATCTTGTATTGTGTACACGGGATGAGTCTTTGACTAATTGAGCACTGTTATTTTATCAATAAATTATGTGTATAAAAATAGAAAGTGTTTTTTGTTATATTACGTGAAGTGTTAAAGGTATCATTCATGGTCTTTAAAGGTTCACAATCACCTTGTTACTTTAAATGTAGATATCTTGTATTGTAGATTACAAATTCTCATTGCAGTTCAACATAAATACTTTTCTTGTTTTATGCAAAATTAAACGCAGAATAATAATAGGCAAACATGTCTAAAAAGCCATGTCCAATATTATAATTCTGAGTCACCAGAATAGTGGTAAACCTAGACCGTGACACAGAGGGTAATGCATACCCGGATATCTCTGTTTACAATTCTAACGATGCGTTTGGACACTGTTCATCTGCCTTTAGACCTGTGGTTAACATTTACAATTGACACAAGCTCACATTTCATGGATTGATTAGAATCGTTAATCACTCTACATTGTGCACAATATTGTATTGAAGAGAGATATGACAATCCCCCTTCAGTGCTTATTACCTGTATTTGTACCAAATGACCTCAATAATATCACGACCCCCAGGTAATCTTTAATCGATTCTCTGCTTGTTCTGAGTGCCGAGGAAAATATAGCTGGCCATTAACAAAAAAATCTCGTTCTTCTTTAATTCAGCAAGCCAGCTAACGTTTCGGCTCCATTATATTCACTTTTATATCTGAATGCCTAGTATTTTTAAATATATTGTATTCTGACGAACGGTGTATCCTGTTTCACAAAATAAATCAAATGATTTTTCAAACGATATGTTCCTAACCATGGTTCAACCATGCTTCAAAACAACGAACAGTAAACACACCATTAGTATTTTAATGTGAAGGTCCCCAAAGACACAGACCAAGTAATACAATCATTAAGTGTATTAAAATCTCCCCTTTCACATAACCAGTTTCAATGATTCTGCCAAACAAGCGAAGGTCTTGGGAGAGTATTAAGGATTTTTCAGCTTACTTTAAATTTCACGCCACGTTTCCAATAACGTCACGCGGTTTCGAACTCGTCTGGATGCTTTGAATTGTGAAATTATCCTTGATATAAATAATAAAAAGGCGATTATCCAGAGAAATTTGAATACCATTATATTGCTCTCATACATGGCTGAAGTGATAACCCGCTCAAATCTTCGCCTCCCGTGGGTTATCTTGTTCACCAGTCACTCGAGCAATATCTATGGTACATTGTATTTAAACGTCACTGTGCAATGTCATAAATATAAAACATTAACGTTGCAATGTCTGACTTCTGTTCAGGATTTAGCAAATAATGAAATAACTTGGGATTAAGTCTAGTTTCTCTCAAAGGACTGATAATTTCGAATAAATTATGCATTTTGTGTACCTGAACTAAATATATGAAGGTTTTCCAATGAGAGCCTGTGTCCGGCTCACGATTTTGAAAATTAATGGACTCGAGTGATATCCATCTTAATACACGTGCTCGAGTTGGATAATCTTTTTCTCACGCTATACATTTCAACTTTTTCCAATTTTTGTAATCGTTTTCACCTGTCGAAAAATGTAGTGTTAATGTTGATGGGTACGGATAGAGTTATCCGTATCACTGCGTCAGATACCTTGATCCTTCCGCGACACAAAAATACACCTGAACTTTCGATGGCACTTTGGCCTTATTTTAATCATTTATGTCAAACAAATTTGACAGGTACATTATTGTGCGTGATATTTACATGTTAAAATAGTCTGAAGTTTATCATTAGTCTGCAATGTTTTATTTTAGCCAGTGGCTTTTGTTACGATGAGTAGAAACAATTATTTCTAGGTTGTTGTTACGCCAGTCCGAATCCATATAAGTGAAAAAATGAAACAAGCACACGAATGTCAGTCATCATACCATATATAGTCAATGTTGTCATGTGACTTTGCAATCGTAGGAAAGCTATCCCATAAAAGGTAACATAATGAGGTTATGAACCTCGACTCTTCGATGTATAATATCACATGGTTATTGTCAGTTTGACCTTTGATTTGACCAATCAGCGATTACTGTGATAATATCACTAGTGTATTACGATACAATAATCAACGGCTTTGGAGTGGAATTATCGGGGTTGTACTTTGGAAACCTCAGTTTCAATGCCTATGAAACAGTTTATATGTATTGACTTCCATTCTTGTTGTCATACCTTATCGTCGCTTTCTGATTGTAAATTTTTCTCCTTCCTAAATTGAAACTTAAATTGGAAGTGTGACTGAAGTAATTACCTAGTTATTTTCCCTGATATGGGGTCGATTTCACGAAACCATCAGAGAAAAAATGGAATCACCGGTTTAGTAATGCCTAATTTTTATAACGCCATGTGGTTACAGATTTACATGAGGATGATAATTGCTGAGGATGATAATTGCTAAATATTAGGAGTTTAATTCTAATAACGAGTGATTTAAGTGAATTTAAAATTTTCACTGAACTGAAAAACTGCTACGTGAAATCAGCACCTGGTCTTATCTTTACAGTTAACAGCTGAAATATGTTCAACTCCAACCTTCAATCGGTCGCCTTTTCTAAAAAACATTAAACGTCATTTGTTCCTGAGAGAAAGTTACAGTAAATAATTGGTTCTTTTCGAAAAAATAAACCCGTTCATGACCTTGAAATTTTGTCGAATGATTATTTGACAAGTGGACAAAACTTTGTCATGCCAAAAATAAATCGAATCGTGCGGTCAAAAGTCAGACTTTGCTACATGTATGTAAAGAATTTACATATTTCTTTAAACGTTTCATTTATTTTATCTCATTTACTTCATAATTCTTTACTTGTATTCAGTTAGAATTATCTGAAATTGTATTTTTGTTTATTGCACTATGTTTGCGTTTCAATTGTATTTTTCTGTTGAACACGTTCCGGATTATCCTCCATTTAAGAAATAACAGTGGGTACAACTTCCTGGATGTCAACGAACAGAATGCGAGTTCCCTGATTCCTACAATCTTCTTGTTCTGACAACTCAAGTTCTATCATTGGAACACATTATTATCATAAATAACGAAGATAAAGTATTAGCCGAGTATGTTTGACAGCATATGTGCAATTGTTGCCGCTGTACTTTATGGTTACATAGCTGGCTAACATCCATATGAACAGAACAAACTGTCAATCAAACATTTGATATTGATCAATGTGCTGTTGAAATAGAAAGTTCAAGAGATTTCAAGATGTTACTAATGCTGTGTCTAGCTTTAAGATTGCATTAAAATATATCTGAACACAATGGTAAAACCCTGCATGTGAAGAGAACCAGATATGGCCTTGTCCAGTAAACGACTATTTGAAGATATTTCCGGAACGTTTGAGTAAAACACATGGTCGGTTGAACATACAAGTACAGTGAGTAGTCATCAAATGACACGAAATACGTTTATGTTCCTAACTGGTCTTACGAAATGTTTTTTTTGTTGTCAATATTGTAAATAAGAGTACATTAGAAACATTTCCATAATGTACAGCATGTAACATTGACCACATTTAACCCTATAGTGTTCTAATGATTAATCGCACTGGTACAGGGATGACGATTTATTAACAAAAAACGATTAATCATCTCATGTTCTTGATAAACTCTCAAAGACCAGTTTTTCAATGGAAACATAGGTGTAGTAAGGAATGAGATAAATACCACAACAGGGGTAATAGCACGTACAGGGTAATCGTATAGTCACTGACAGGTCTGAATAAATATAATCACCAGTAAAACATTCAATCGCCTCTGTGACAGTCTGTTCACAAACTAAATCAAACCTTAGTCTCCAACGGGAAAAGCATTTGTTTAACATACTATAGAACGTCGACCAAGAATGGCGAGGAAGGAATCAGAAATTGTCGAACAGAAATAAAACTAAGTTTTTGCTCAAAACTAGAACGCTTGAGCTGGATTTAAATTGGACACAATTCTCTAATCGATCAATTTAACCGTACCTCAGATCTCTTTCGAGACACGTGGTCCAAGTTCTATTGATCTGTATTTTATAAAATTTACACAAACAGCTGGATTGTTCTATAACATGTGTCATCATTTCGTGAAATACATAATTAGACAGGGCAATTCAATAATACAATGCAAGTTTTATTTTGTCACACTGTATCTTCTTAGCTATCGTTATTCTTGATAATGGTTTTAAAATAAACCGAAATAGTGAATTACCATGCTTCCACGTATATCTTTTATTTGAGCCGTTACTTTTGTCCACTTTTTGAAACTTATTAGTGGGAATTATTCTGTATCTTCTTAGGTTTGTATTTTCATAGGCCTGTATTGTATTTGTATTGTGGTTATACTTACAATAATGTATATGTAACAACGATGTTTAAACGGGGTTATAGTGGAGAGTTGGGATCAAAAATTACATAAACTCAAACCATGTGAATATTCTACCGCCTACAGTGCCACGTCTACATGTATTCAATTTTGACTAAGTATTAAATTCTGACTTAGTATTATCCTTAATCTATTTATTGAGATTTATTTGATTTATTCTGTCACTCAGACAAAACTGACATTTACTCAACAAGAAGCCGTCGATAAGTTACCAAAACGTAAGTACTATACAGCATGAGGGTATAAGCTCTTCTCACAAAGAAAAACCAATGACAACTGGAGTGGGAGCGTACAGTGGGTAGTGAAGAAACATAGCTAACACATTCAGTTTAAAAACAAGCCATTTTAAAATCGATTTGAGTACTACTTTCACGGCTGAATAAATAAGATTTTAAGGCAGTTTTAACTCTAAAGAAGTACATCACTGATTGAATAGAAGTCATCAGAAATACATTTAATGGAAGCAAGTGGTTCGCTTATTACATTAGAGACATTGTTTACCACAATAGGAACTATGATAGCTGTGGATACTATTTAGTAATAGGGTTGAAAAAGTAACTCAGGCCACTGCTACTTAAAAAGATAAAACAGTTTTAAACTTTCGCAATTTCTTTAAAGTGTTGGGTTGCCAAATTATTTTCCGTAACTAATATATGTTTAGAAACTGTTCAGATGTTCCAGAATGACGGATATAATTAACCTGTGTAACCCGTGTTTTATCTGTATTGAAGTACCATTCAATACAAATAAAACACAAATTTCCGTCACGAAGACGACATTTTTAAATTTATTTTGAAAATTCAAAGGCTAGGAGAGGGTAGTTATTTTAAGCTGTAAGACTTGAAGTAAGCCTGTGCTCAGTTATTTTTTTAATCCCGATGAAATAGTTCGATGATAGCCTATATTCCTGAAAGTTTGGATGCACTGTTATTTGTATTACAGCGATCGAGGCAAATTATCTAATGGGCTCGTCAAGATTTTGTAATCCACAAGGAAGATGATATCGCTTTTCAATTATACAAATAGGAGATTGTTTTTTCGAGCAAAATATCCGAGCTAATATTCTTTGGCTTTTGTCCAAATTCAGATATAAATCTAATTTGGTTATAATGAATAGCCACCATCACCGTAAATGAGATTTGGGAATGAGGGAAATGTTCAGTTATTCCTGTATATGTTTCTTGTCGTGCGTACATAGTTCGTTTATTTCGATCTTATACTAACTGATGAATTTGAACATCGATAATGTTCAGTCACTATTGAACAAAGAGGTATTGTGTTAGGTAGACGTTTGTAACAGATCAACTCTGCTTTACTATCGATTTCCTATTCCTAAGACAATAAATACGGACGCCACATAGACCATCTCAACTAATTGGTTATGGGTTTTGTTTTTTCAAAACGACTTGTAAACAGATTAGCATTATAATCATAAACCTACATTCTGATAACAACCACGTGTTTGCTATCAGAGAGCAGATATGTCTACATACAACAGACAATACCCCTTTGTTCAATAGTGGTCTAACATTGCTGCTCAAATTGATCAGGTACTGTGAGATTGAAATAGACAAACTCATACGTCTTACAATAAAAGAGAAAACATTTTCTTTCCGAGCTCTTGATCAACTGTTAATTATATCGGATTGTTTTCTGTCCCAGTAAACCGATGGTTTGGTGACTGACTTAATGGACTTACACGCTGCTTGAAAACGTGAAAAGGTCAACTGCATGTTTTCCTTCCCGACCAAACTTTAGACCTAAGTTATCTCAAAGAATTACCTTGAGAAAGTAATCAGTTAGTTGTCAGCAGATTAAAGTTATTCCGATAAGAAGACCGAGGTTTCGACAATTTATCTCCGAGAAAGTTTTGTGTTTTCTTTGTATGACAGCTTGGTTTTTAATCAGTGTTAGTAACCTATACTTTGGTGCACGTTGGGATTAGAATAATTCAATATGTTTTCATCCTGAATTTCTGTGTAAAGATGATAAAACAATGATTTGTTCTGCCATTGGCCTCAATGCCCCGTCTTCAGATGTACCTGTCTTTATTCAAATCATTGGCATTTTTTGCTCCTAAGACTGGTTTGCAGTCATAAAATCAGATAGAATCACCATGGCATGTCACAAGGAACAACGTGCAGTTCGGAATTGTCGAATATTATTACAGTGAAAATGTATAAGGACATATATTCCATAAGCATCTACAATATATAAAATTGCATCGTTTCACCTAATTTTATACAGAAGTAATTGTACCTAATAAGATATAATTGTGTCACTGTTATTAGAGTGGACAGCCGTTAGATGAGTGCTCTATTCAAATTTTCATTTAGTCATTAGAGTGGACAGCCGATGAATGAGTGCTCTGTTCAAATCTCCATTTAGTCATTAGAGTGGACAGCCGATGAGTGCTCTATTCAAATCTCCATTTA
>JAUELC010154292.1:0-11237 GCA_031471745.1 Cryptochiton stelleri
CTTCTTGTTGCCCCTTAGCTCTGAGAGCACCAGGACAACACGAAGCTCCCACCAACCACCCGCTAAATATGAGTTGAGAAAAGATATGACATTTCGATATATTAATGAGGTACAATGTACGTTATGCACAATATCACGTGTATTATCGTTACGTATATGGCCTTATGTGATAGGTGATCTAACTCATTCCATTGCATTCTATCTATCTCTCAAGGAAACGACACAGCTCCGTTGAATTACACTGACGAATCTGGTGCTATTTTCGAGTACATCGGCTGGGATTACAGAATGCAGGAGGTTCGTGTGCCTTTCTTTATTAATATCAAATATACACAAAACTTTACGGAATACAACTCCTTCTTTATTAGTAAAGCTCAATTCACACGACGTCGCATCGCTTGGGCTTAGTTCACACTAGGCGCAACGTGACACCTTTCAGTCCAATGCCTTCACACTGGCTGACTCGCTAAGTCAATGACGTTACAATGCAAAAGAATGACGTTACAATGGTACGTAATGTGGATTGGGCTTAACAGAGGGTCATTCTCCTACTGATATTCAGTAATTATACTATTACTCGCAAGCCAGCAGCTTCCCCCAGCACCAGGACTCGTCCATACACAGCCATACAATCCAATAACATATTTATTATACACCCACTTAACTAAACTGAGTTAAATCAAAATAATAAGCACGTGCACAAATCTTCTACAGTCAGTATTTCTTTGAATTTCTCTTCTTTGTCGGACCTATGTATGTTATGCGTCAACTTGAAGGCGCACGAATGCGAATTCAATGCAAACAGGCTAAAACTGGTCGCAACATTGCGTCAGGCGACTTGTTTCAACACTCGGCCGAACCTGAACTTTTCCAACAAAACAGAGAGAAATGACGATGCGTCCAGGAATTAGGTGCAAAACACTGAAGAAGCAGTCAACTCTCTGTATTGCAGAGCTATCTGTAAAACCTAGAGATATCTGTAATCAAGGAAAGCTATTAGAGAGTATACTCTAGGGATTAGGAGCACCTGCTGTGCCAAACAATAGGGTATGGTATTAACATGGATTAACATTTCGCTGATACCTCCTGACCAGAATAAATACTTTGACAGCTCAGTGCTTACTTTGGTAGATCAGAGCTCGCATGAACAGAATATTGTATTAATAATTATTTGTCCTAAGCTTATCCAATTGAATTGATAGGTAAATTGACAACTGGATTTTTATCATGCTACATTTCAGATTGATTCAAGAAAGTTTTTATCGTCACGACGTCCAGTTTATCCAGGCAGTCGTGCTGGTTGACTTCTAGAGCCTTCCACAGTGCTATCAATTCTGTTTTCCCCAAAGCCAGTATCAGAATATATTTATTCCACAACACGCAATGTATTTGACGATAGTAAGAAATGATGCCTACAAACTACGTTCAAGAGTGATGTATCAATACAGATATTGGTCCGCCGTTCAGCCGCCCTTCCACTTGTTTCTGAAAAAGGGGTTAAATATGTTTGGGTGAATGCCATAGAGCTGATTCGCCATCATCAGTACCCAGTTCATAGACTATGTCACCGAGTATTGGAAAGAGTGAATAAAGAGAAGTAGAACCACCATCTGACAAGCGGCTTTAAAACAAACACCAACTGTGAAGGATGGCGCCACCGTATCAATTCTGTTGCCTGTAAATATCACCCAAACAGTATTGAAATGATCAGGTTACATGACAGAGCATGTTTTGCATTACATCTTTGAAACGATTAGACTGTTGTAGACATTTGTTTTGTATTTTCCATTTGGATTTATTATTTTCTGTGATATTTCCTAAATAGAGTGTGGCACTAGATTTGCCCCAAGCTGCAGGAAATATAGGAAGCTGAAAAAGAATATCTCCTTACTAAAGGGCCGGATTGCCCGCAGGGATAATTCAGCAATTGAATTTGATGCCCAAGCATGTTTTGTATTACATCTTTGAACTGAATAGACTGCTGTAGACATTTCTTTTGTATTTTCCATTTGCATTTATAATTTTCTGTGATATTTCTTGTAGTGAATGTACACATAGGAATTCTTGAATATCAAACATGACTACATCGGTGTATAGGCCTAGCTTGTTAATCTCTTAATCTGTCTATTGATACCTACTTATTCATACCTCTGATAGTCTAATTTCGCCTACTCGCGTTTTTTAATTCACACAAAAGGACTTCACCTCCGAGATTAGGCTCTGCCGGCAATGCCCCTAAATCAGGGGACGTGACTATAGACAGCGAGTTGATATCGTTTTGGTAATTTCGCTGTATCAGAGCTGCGTACTTGTCCATCTTTGTCTGCTATTCATATGCAAGCGATTAAAATACGATTCTAATAGAGTTAAAAACATACAATAGAGCACAGTGGTAACAGAGAGAAGATACATTTAGTATGTTTACAAACCACGTGATCTTCCTGTGCTGACATAGGTCGTATATATGTGCAAGTCGATATTGAGCGTCCAACTACAGCTTTGGGGCGACATCACTGTTGAGAATGCTTACATGTGTGCTTAAAATATCACTAAGTTGTGGAATTAAATTTAGGGTCATATCGACATGACAAATACCCTTAAGGCTTGATGAACTCGTTTTCTGTCGTCCAATGGTTAGGTCAGGCTGTGCTAACATTTGATACATCAGTGATACATCAGTGATTTCCTGTGAATTGTCAGACACCTTGTTGAAAGTGACATCTGGAGAGGACAGGTCTACGCCTGTTCTGAAAGGTGGTTACCGTACTGCACAGGAAATTAACAGATTCCTATCGTTATCTTCACAGAATGTGTGGCTATGGTCATATGGAGATATTAGATCGGTTCTATTGTTCGCTAGAAAAATACTACCAGGCGAGTTATAGAGCGTTATAAATCAATCGTTTTAAAAATTCAGATTCACGTTGTAGCAAATATGTTGTATGGAGCTCGTGTTAAATAAATAGATATAGAGCTTAATCAGTCCACAATGAAAACGGACATTATCAACACAAAGCAGTACCGTCATCTACAATGTATCTTCTTTAACTGATCTCTGCATTAAGATACAGTTGTAATACTGATAGGCCTTCTTTCATGCAAAAATAAGGACAACGGAATCTTTATCAACATAAACATTCCTCTGCTATCCTGATCTAATCACTTTTTTTTTTTTACGTATCATATTCCCATGAACGCAAAACACAATTGCAGTCAATCCTTAAAGGGGAAGAAAACAAAAAAATAAAGTCGTATTCAATTTATAGGCCTTATCAAGTTGTTAAAAAAACTGCTAATAATTTGTTTGTATCAGTCTTATTTTACCACTTAATGCCAGTTTAATTGTTATACTGTAAGTAAAATGTATGGTGGACTTTTTGCCATATTTTATTAAGTTATTTCTTGCAGATAACTACAGCCCAAAATGACTCTAAAATGACTGGCAAAACAGAAAGAGTACCGAAGTATGGGATATAGTTACATACAACTGTCACACGACATTTGAATATATATTTACTTCAATGATGTAAACGCTGCAAACGCGTAAACATATTCAGACGATTCATTCCAATACATGACAAACAAAGTCCCTGTACGTTTAGGTCTAAACCCATGACAGAACTACGCCCAGGCAGTTCAGTTGAATATGTAAGAGATTTTGCTCGACCAACAATTGTAATTTAAAGGGAACAACTGTAGCGTAGACCTCGGAATGCAATCAAATCCCGTAATGTAATACAATCCCGTAGTGTAACAAGATTTACATTTCGGGCACCGAGAGACATCTAAAGATACACAATGTTTAATAGACAATGAAAGTAGTTAATAAGCACCTTGCTAAACTACTTTCCTTGTCTATTATATGTGACGACTAACACGGCTCCACATACATATGTACGTTCACTTCTTTCAACAATGTTTCATAAAATCGTTAAGGCCTAGTATTTATTACATATCGGGCAGAAAATGCCTAGTTGCTGCCCGAATGCGATTAATTTTATGTATTACATTCCGGGCAGCACTGCTACCCGGAATGTAATAATGTAATAAGTAATACTTATTACCGTCCGGGCAGCTACAAACAACACAGTTCAGAGTAAGTACGTGCTGAGGGATCCATCAGCTATGGTCAATCGACAGATGGTAATACATGTGAAATATCATCGGTGGCTACTGGTGATATACCCCGTGAACAAGTCACTGACGAGCATCGATATCGGCTTCTCATAAATCATTTCAGGTAAAATTATTTGGGTGTACATATACTTTAAGTGTGTATTGTTAGGGGGCTAAGTACGTGTATTTTATAACTTGGTGATAAAACTCTTGAATTATAAATAACGTTATTTAATGTACCTCATGTCATATATATTGAGTGCAGAACTTGTTTAAGTTACACGGGCGTCCACAACTACGTTTTGTTCAAGTTTGATCATAAATTAAAACAGCACCGTTGAAATCAAATTATTAAATGGGTACATAGCTTAAATGCGAGACCAGATATATCCTGTAATAATGCGAATTCAATGTAAAGAAGGCTGGGCAAGCATTTAACATGCGTGTATAAAGGCTTTGGTTAACCGCCGTGACATACATTGTTTGTAACGACTCAACATTTAAAATTGTGAAGGGGCGCGGCCATTAACCATTGGTGTGGAGGTATGTCTGTAACTTACAAAACATGGGGTGGACTTATATCGAATAGCTTCTAACTTTTACTTCTTGAGGAACATATCTACAACTGATTTTGTAATAACACAAACAAACCTAATTTTGGGGCGCCAGTGTCCTTTCAAGGAAGCAGAAGAAAATTGCACTACATGTCCCGAGTTGAGAATAACGGTGTAATAAATAGTTAAATCCACAGTTTTGGGTAAACAATCAATTAATACCCAGCTATGACCCTTCGGATTCAGATATATTTGTATAAATATGATTCACACTTAAAATGAATGGAAATATTACGAGTCAATATTTTGACCATGTTTTTCAATATTAACTAATACTCTATTTAGTTAGTTTCCTCGTGAATACAAGTCGTTGTGAACTGGTGCATTATACAATACCGCAATCTCAGAAATTACAATTATTTAACAACTACATTGTATAAGGCGTACGCTCTGATAGTTGATCTGTTGGGAAAGGTAATTTTTCGGACCATTATATATGGCTAGGCTGCAACATTTCCAGGAATATTTTATATGTAAAAGTATGTTTAACTCAATTATGAAGGCCAATGAACTGTTCTTTTGGCTTTTACTCTCTATTTTGTTAATTTAATTTCATTCAAGGTTTGGTGGTATACTATGTTGCTAGTATATATGCAGCGTCGATGCACCTCTGGTAGGTGGACATATGTGTATTCTTTAAACTCCTGGAATACTGATGGTAAAATTGTGCACGCGCATCATGTAGGCTTACTCGTGGATGTATATCGATATTTGTCAATATACTTCCTGACGTGTTTTATGTTCACAATTATATACCAGTAGCCTTGATTATACTAAACTTTAACATCTATAACTTTTGGGTAACAAGTAGAATTTCCATGTCAAATTACCAGTAATACAGAGGAAGTGAGAAGGCGAGACACACCATGTGTATCGCCTGGCATGTTTAAACTATGCGAGAATCAGAAAGCTCGGTCTACTTTCCCATTCAATAGAGCCATTTCTTCGATCGAGGATCTCGGTGTCGCCTCGGAGAAGTCTGATATTGTTTAACTGTCATGACATAGATAGATTGTGATATATTGAGAGCTTAAGACTGTTATTTGACTGCTGTAACAGTTGAGATTACTGGCGAAATCAGCGGATACTGAAGACCGTGTCAATGTTAGCTCTTCGAAACCCTGGTCCCTCGATCTTATCCTGAACTGTAGGCCTACCCTACGAACTATTTTGTCAATCAGTTGTGAACCGAGTGAATGGGCGAATATTAGTGTAGACCATCACATCAATGACACAGGCTGAGATACTTTACACTTAGTTGTAATACAAATATTGGATTGCATTGGCTATATAACCCTCAATCATCTGTCATCTGTCTGATTTGTATATGGCTTCCAAACCATGCATGGAGGTTTACACCCGAAATGGTTGCCGGTAAAAATCTAAAACATATAATCAACTAATGAATGAATTCAAGGTAAGCCATTATGAAATAGGCGATTTTGCACGGTACCAATTACCCTCCTGAATCAGCGGCTATTCACATACCTTTCTGTTTCTGTCGCTGAGAAATGAGGGCCAGTTTGCCAGAGATGGTCAAATTTTACTATCCAATCATAGCCATGTATCAACCGTTTCTAGTCTGGATCTTCATTCAAACACTGATAGACTCCCGAGAGTTATTTCACAGACTGCCACTTAAATATATACCACATAAATAACTGCAGCCTAGCATGCCTAATGATATGATCGAGTTGGTTTCCTTTAAATTGCGCACTCTACTACTATATCCGGCAAACCGACCCTTTTTTATCAGCGACTAAAACAAAAGGGTAAGTTTTATACTCGCTTTATATCGCTGATTCTGGAGAGTAATTAATATAGTGCACAAGCTAATATTTCCAACATATGGATCGATTCATAAGTTGATCAGGATTATATGTTTTAGACTTTTACCGGTAACACGGGTGTAAACCTCCAAACATGATATTGAAGCCATTTACAAAGCAAACAGATACTTTTCCTCTACTTAATTGTTAAATAACCAACAATATCCAGTGTTTGTATAACAGATGGTTATAAAGTATACATACGTGATTAATATGGTGGTCTATAAGAAAATTCACCCACTCTGTTAACATGTGATTGACAAAATCTTTTCGTAGGTACAGTTCGTGCTAAGATCGAGGGACGAGGGTTTCGAAGAGCTAACATTGGCACGGTTTTCAGCATCTGCTGATTTCCTCAGTAATCTCAATCGTTACAACAGTCAAATAACAGTCTTCAAACGCTCAAGGCTGATGTGTTCGGCTGGTTATACCGTAATCTGTCTATGTCAAGTCACATTTTGACAGCATAACAATGTCCATATTCATAGGTCACCACGAAATCCCTGATCGAATAATTGAATCCATTTAAGAGATGAAGATCTCTACGTGCTATGCGAAGTTGAACAAGTCTTTCTGCTAGGCACATAGTTGAAACATGTCCGATGATACAGCATATGTGTTTCGCCTTCTCAAATCCTCTGTAATACTGTCAATTTGATATGGAATTTCTTTACTTTTCACTTACGAATGTTATAGATATTAAATAATATGTATACGTCCTAACCAATGGTACTGGTATATGGCTTTGAACGAAACCCGCGTCACAACGTAGGCTATAGTGACAAAATGTCGACCTACATCCACAATTTTACCATCAGCATTCGTGGAGTTTAAGGAATATATACGACCACCTACCAAGGTTGCATCGACACTGCATATATACTAGCAACAGACTGTACCACCAAACCTCAACTGAAATGCAAAAAAAAAAAAAGTATTGAGAGTAAAAAACTTAGAGAACATTTCAATGGCCACAATAATGGAATCAAATGGACTGTTACATACAATTTCTATGGAAATTTTGCAGCTTGCAGATTTGATATTCTTACATATTATTTTATTACTATTTATTGCAAACCTTGTAGACTGGTACACAAGGTTTGTTTGTTTGATTGGAGTTTTACGCCGTAATTAAGGTGACTTCACTCATAATATGACGGCGTGCCAGCCTAATGGGTGAAGGAAACCACCCTCGACGCCACTGACAACAAACAATAACAAAATACAAGACAACCACAAGACATAACAGGACGCCACAACAGATCGGCTTCGTGTTGCCCATTAGCTCCGAGAGCACCAGGGCAATATGAAGCTCCCCTCAACCACCCACTTGTACACAATGAGATGCAGTCGTAACGCTTACTGTACTTACTATTATTATGTATCATAATGGGGGCATTTAATGTTTATTATGTTTGGTATGTTTGTGATTTTTGGAACCTGTACAAAAAAGGAAAAACGATTCATTTCAGATTGTGATATATCCGTAAGCTCCGAATTTTTATACAATAAACTTGCAGGGGTTTATTTTTTAAACGGTTTTAAACACAAAGATACACTGGTTGTACTATGTTTTAAAACTGATATTTTAAAACAATCTTTTAGAATAAGAGAGGCTTCACTTTTAAATGAGCCGCCAAAAGACATACAGATTGTTAAGTATTTTGTCTTTTAAAGTGCCTGTTAAGGTTTTTGATTTTAAACCACCACCAGTTTTAAAATTCTTAGATTATATAGTAAATTCTACATGCATGTATACTATGTTTTAATGTTTGTTGTTATCATATTGTTTTAGCTCTTGACTCTCAAGAAAATATGTTTTTCCTATTAGATTATTGAGTTTAAATAAAGATTATTTATATTTTGAATTCGAATTCATGTGATCTCCATCTCACGTCGCCCGGTGCACTGCTCCGTCCGCTCAAGTTTTTTATGTCAATCTTGATCTGCTTAGATTTCAATGTCATTCTGATACTCTGTTTTCCGTCTGTATATAACTGGACTTAAGATGTAAGATTTATTCAGAACCGGAAGTCCCAATTAAATAATATGTTCAAGAAGGGGTTCGTATGAACGCGCCATGAACTGAGTACATTTTGACATTCGTTTCCGTCTGTTTGCGTTTTATTCAGACCTGCTTACACTACTGGAGGATCAAACTATTAAATTCAAATTGGTTTTCCACTAAAAAACTATGAACCCATTAAAATACACCATTAAATTTTGTTTGAAAAAAATAATGTTTGATCGAAACCCCATTAAAATGGCCATTAAATTCATTATTACCAGTTTTAAACCATGAAAATGCCATCAACATATACCATAAAAAAGTATTTGTGAATAGTTATGACCATAACATCCTGTTGTTGGTTCCTTTGTTGGCCATGATTAAGTTAAAATTACCAGTTTAATGGCAATACTATGGTCATTGAACATGGCACTTTCAAAAAATGTATACAGAAACCAATGTTAATGGCCATTAAATATCGAATTACTTAATTAATGACCTTAAGTATGCATAATGCATATTTGATGGCCATTAAACTAGATACGGGTCGTTAAAGTTGACATTGTATTAAATCTGTGTCGAGAATGGCATTAAACTTTAAAATTTAATAACTAATGCCCATTAATTTTGCATTCATCACATTATGTGTCAAGGAATCTAAAAGTCTAGAAAACCTAACCAGTAATTAATTTGGTACCGTATATTTAATTACCAAATCAATACACTATATTTAAACCCAGATTTGCTTAGTACAGAGAGTTTTATCTCTTTCATCTGTAACATGAGGTAATTTCAGCGTTTTCTATTTAATGAACATATACAAATATTAGATGCAGAGTTCTGTATCTCTATCTGTCTGTCATAGCCTACATGCAGCCTTATATAGAGATACCGAACTTGAAGGAATAAAACTGTGTAATTTCAATTTGTTGAACTTACTGGCTTTTACGTGTCAAATCAAGTATTGTCCAATAATGTTTGATACACTAACTCTCTGAGACATTTTATATATGCAACATGAAGTTAACTCGGTCAGACGTCAAGTTAAAAAAAGCTAAAATGTTACCGAACAGATGGCAAGATGGTGGCAAAACGTTGGATTAATTTTAAAACCGACTCCCGGATTAATTTAAAAATGGAGTTTATTCGCTCTGATTATTCTGACGTAACAATTTCGATTTTTATACACATAAAGAAATTCGAATTTATGTTTGATTTCAGAATATTATATAGAATTGAACATTTGGCGATAGACCTGTATTAATTCGCCGTTCCGCTGCCGGCTTTTTACTAAGTGCAAGTTTTTTTAGTGCGCAGCTGACTTGGCTAAGTGGATTATATGGTGTGGACCATTTAAGCGCACTAGCTAATAAATATATATATGTAAAGTGCAATACTGTATTTTTCCATATCTGATTCAAGTCCATCTTTTTAAATTAACCCACTCTGCATGTGTCATGTGCGCAGCCATTTTATTGTTGTCTTCTAAAATCTGCTAGGGTAAGCCAATTTGTAAGTTTGATATGCATATTCATTAACTTGACATGTAAGCCAATTGATAACTTTTGTGTAGTTAAATGATTGGAGTACTTAATAAGCCCTAACTATCAATATTTTAAGTAATTGTCTTTTGTGAATTTTCTTAAGGTAATGGAAAGGGGACCCTCTGCGATATTCAGTGTATCATTTTTAAAGTAACTTAATTTACTGAGAAATTGTTCATAGGGTTCTAATTATAAATAATTCAATCAAATTCATAAAATTGTTGCAAGTGAGTGCAGAAATCTTCAGTTGTAGACTTCTATTAGTCCAAATGTAAATTAATGACCGTATTAATACAAATAATAATAATTGACAACATTACATGCACTTGGCGAAAACTAACACAACAATACAGTCAACTCATACTTATGTTTGCCGAAACCTGAAGTTCTGGCAGCTTCAACAATGTCAACAACATGATTGTCATTGGTGCTCTGTCGATAAATACATTGCTGCTCTATCGATAAATACATTGTTCATTGTTGCTCTGTCTATAAATACATTCTTGCTCTGTCAATCAATACATAATCAGCTGATTATTGCTCTGTCGATAAATACACTGCTGCTCTGTCGATAAATAAATTGTTGCGCTGTCGATAAATAAATTGTTGCTCTGTCGATAAATACATTGTTGCTCTGTTGATAAATACATTGTGGCTCTGGCGATAAATATATTGTTGCTCTGTTGATAAATACATTGTTGCTCTGTCGATAAATAAATTGTTGTCCTGTCGATAAATACATTGCTGCTCTGTTGATAATACAATGTTGCTCTGTCAATAAATACATTGTTGCTCTGTCGATAATACATTGTTTCTCTGGCATGTTTTAGACGCAAAATTAGTAAATTAGTCCTTCCAACAACAGTATCTGGTTATGGCCATTTAATATAATTTCCCTTCTGGTTTCAAAACAAAAAAAGAATGGGCATTAAACACAACCTATAAAAGAAGTAATGGCCATTACAAAATATTCCTGCCATTACAATTTAATGGGGCCCTTAATAATGGTAAAAAAAAGCCATTACATTAAGCATACCATTACTTGATTCGTCTAAATTAATGGGTTTGTTGCCATTAAATGAATTGAATTACTAATGGGCATTAAATATATGATTAATGGTATCTT